>BQNB010058363.1:24841-37789 GCA_026074375.1 Tanacetum coccineum | reverse complement strand
AGGAGATAGTGGTAATGCACTAGAGACCTTATTTGTTGTTGTTGGGGTTTTAGCAACGCTTAATCTAGATTTTGCAACTGCAGAAGTAGTTCCTAAATTCTTAGATTTTGCTGCTACGGGAGTAGTGAATAAGGCTCTCTTCACATTAGAATTCCTCGATAAAGCATAACGAGCAACACACTTTTCATGAGAAAGTAAAAACACATCTTTACCACAAGAAACACAATCAATATTCGAACTATCATTTACAGTAGTTACATTCTTGGTATTTAATACACTTTTGTTTGCATGACATAAAGTCGAATTCATTGTTTCACACTGATTAGAATCTATACTAACACTACGTGACATCTTCCGAACATGTGTAGTTGAACTCTTAGCATTAGTGTTCTGCAAGACTCTATTCTTCGATTTGGTGTCCTTAGACTTTGGTCTTCTAACACTATTAAAACTTTCTACACTTGTAAAATTAGAAACATTTATGTTAGATTTAGAATTCGGTGTCTGTGTCTTTGTTTTTGTGATTCTATACATTCCTCTTGCAAGTACATTATCATTTTGTTTTTTACCTTGCTCGTTGTTGGGTGTAGGATGTGAAGTGACTGGTTTTGACCTATCTGCATTGATCTTAGAATTTGACACTTTCTTAGCCTTAATTGCTATGTTTTTAGGCAATGGTGTTACACAAAGAAGTGTTCCCGAGGCCTCAGATTTGTCAAACTTAGTGTTCACATTCTTTCCCTTGTTAACAGTTTTAAGCTTATTCTTGAGTTCAGATATTGTTATCAAAAGATTTTGATTCTGAGCACGCACATCAGCATAAGCATATGTCTTTTGATTAACATGTTCAATCAAATCGTCAAGCTCTTTTTGATGTTGAGTCTGTGTTGCTTTTATTGAATTAAAAAGCATTTGATATTCAAGTTTGACATTTTCTCTTTCTTTAACAACAGATGCCACTTGAGTTTTTAACAACACATTCTCATCATTCAATGTTGACAACTTTGACTTTCAAGATACATCACAAGCCATTTTCTCTTTTTGATGTTGTAATTTGAGTTCAAAATCAATACTTTGAGCTTGTGATCGCTTAAAATCATTTTCAAGAATTTTGATGCGTTTGAGCAAATTGGCTTGGATATCTTTGGAATCATTTGAACTTTTCACAACTTCGTCTTTTAATAGTTCATTTTTCTGTTTTTCAACAGAAAGCAACACACAATCTCAGATTTCACTTGTCAAAGATACATTCAATAGTCGATCAATCTCATTTTGAAGAAATGTTTCTTTTGAAGATCTTCCGTTAACTTTCTGTTCCATTGATTCAAAAATATTTATCATTTCCTGTACTTCTTCAATGGGTTCTTCTTTAAGTTCTTTCAAATTCTTTGATAAAGAAGCAGACATCGGGATTACATCAGTTTTATAAAACTCTCTCAAAGAATTTTGACTATCAGATATCCATCTTCGTTGTCGGTCTTCTAAAAGAGTATTATCAATCCTTGTTCGTAAACCATTAATTTTGCTAAACCCAAACGTAAATAATTTTTTTTAACAATTTACTCTCTTTAGGAATTTTTGAAATTGGTAAATCTGATGTGACTTCTTTTGTCACAAAACTATTAGTAGAAGTAGAAAGAATTGAGAAATATGTTTGTTCTACAGAAAAGTCTTGTTAAGGTACAAATGTTTCATAAAGCGTATGTAATTTTGCGTAGTTAATTTGAATCATTTTGTTTCTTATTTTCAATCGACTTTCTTTCGCATCTTCTAAAGTTTCCTCTGAATCAGGTGAATCAATTACTAATTTAGTACTATGAAGCTTTTTACCATCATACATTTTTGGTTGTGCTGCAATGGCCTTCTTGAGACGTTCAGGATTCTTGTAACCCAACCCAGCTTTAAGAAAAGGATCATAAACTTTATTTGGTTTCTTTCCAAGCATGTAAATTGCTTGAATCGATTGACCCATTTTATAAACAATTCGATCATGAGAACTCGGTTTCTCTTCGAGATCAACAATATCTTTAAGATACTGATTTTCTCGTTCTTTAAAAGCCTTTTTAGCTAACTGAGTTTCAAGTTGAATTATTATCTTTTCATTTTCGATTTTGAAGAAATCACTTTGAATTTTATCTTTTTCTTTCAAAATTCTCTCAATTGTGTCCTTATCAGCCCGTAATTCACGTTCCAACTCTTTACATTTTTCTTTATATTATGAACATAGAATTGTTTTTGACTCAAACATTTTGACCCGGTCCTTACACGTCTCAAGCTCTTTTTGTAGCAACTCTTTTTGCTTTTTAAGCTCATTGTTTAATCGTTTTTTATTTTCAGTTTCTCTTTGAACATTATATGCTAACATTTGAATTTCATGATATTCATCATGAGCATTTGAATCATGTGCAGATGTGCCACCATTATTTTCCACATAAGGATCATCAAATATGATATTAGAATCAATTTTATCATCATCAGATGTTTGAATAATAGTTTTACTTTTCACATGAGTCACGTGTTCATGAACCTTGGATGAAGCATTTACCTCACTGACAGCCTTTGCATCATATGATGGCACAGTCTCAGCGTTACCATCAGCTGGTTGAATTTGAGCCATCAACATGACTGCAGCAGTTAACTCTTTCATTGTTTCTTCTCCATACGAGTTATCAAGCAAGAAATCATTTTTTTCGTCCTTGAGGTTGCTTCCAGCTTCATCTTTCATAGCTAGCAACATTTGTTCTCTGAAATACTTTGCATCATGAACTCTTAGTTTCTGACAATCACGGGCATAATGCCTTTTTCATTACAGTTATAACACTGAACATTTAGATTTCCCGGAGTTGACTCAGTTCGTAGAACACGCTGAACAATCTGATTGATGTCATCATTTCTATTTCCTGCATTAAACGCTTGATTCCTATTTTGTCTCCCTACATTCCTGTTACCATTTCCACCATAACCTGCATTCTTGGTTTGTATGTCAACTCTACCATCCTGAACAACAACTTGATTTCTTATGTTTGATGAAGTACGAAGATGATTATTGGTAGGTGTGGAGAACTTATGAGTGATTACTCAAGCTAATAACATCATGGCAATTGTAAGCTTGTCTTCTTGAGAATCCCCTTGTAACTCCCCTTGATATTCATCTTCATAATCAACAGCTGATGAAAGATGTGTGACAAAGTATGGTTGTGGTGAAAAAGAAGAATTTGCATGAGATTGTGATGAAGAATCATTTGAATAAGCAAGAAGGGCTATTGGATCATGATTCTTTGCAGCTTTCTTTGCTATGGATGCTAGAACATGCGGTTCGAATTGTACTAAAGAACCATACAACACATCATATGAAATTGTATCCCTAGTTTGATTGTGACAAACCATGGTAACATATTTGCTCCATTCGGGTTGCAAACAATTGAGAAACTTGGAGTTGATTGACACTGGAATAGGACGAACATTATTACGATCCATAATATTCACAAGCGTTGTCAACCTTTCATACACTGACTCTAACGATTCTCCTTCTTTTGCTGCAAACTTGTCAAACTCGTCCATAAGACGTGAGGGTCTTACATGGCTGGTAACATCAGAACCAAACATCAACCTTTTAATTCGTTCCTACATATCCTTAACATTTTTACATGCATCCACTGTGTTGGTAGAAATATTACGATATTTAATCTATACATTCTCTACATGTTTTGGTAATGACAAACATGTAATTTATAAAACATAACGTAAAGTGTTTAAGTTACTTGTGATCACAAATCATCAATGCATTCATACGACAACATCTCTCGACGTCTCAAATCTGCTTCAACAAAGTTTACACCCGACGTAAATCACTTAAGGTATGAATAAATAAATGTTTAATTTATTTTATGATCAAAGGAATTTTTATTTAACCTCATATGTTTTTATAAAAATGTCACGGCAAACTTGTCAAACTCATCCATAAGACATGACTGTCTCACATGACTAGCAACATCAGAACCAAACATCAACCTTTTAATTCGTTCCCACATATCCTTAGCTTTTTTACATGCATCAACTGAAATACGAAAGTTGTTTTCCTGCCTAAAATTAGTTACCGAAACCTATTTCTTGCTTACGAAAGCTATCAAATCTATATTTTTCGATCAAATTTAATCTAAAACACGTATTTTTCGTAATCTAGATATTAATAACCCCTACACATTGATGATTACAAAGCTATGATTCTGCGTTTTAAAGATCAAAAAACTCAGCGAAAACAATAGAAACTACCTAATCCCACTTACGAAACCTACTGTCATTGATACGAGACATTAATGATCGAAAATTCTCATTGATTATAATACTTGATTTGACTCCACAAAACACACACTATAGCTCTCCCAGTGATAGATACCCACTTTTGTATGATCATGTTTGCATAGTAGTAATCATAAAAATAACGAAAGTGTTAGAAGTAAGGATATGAGCTAAAGAGTATTTTCATCACTTTCTAATTGTTCATTCAAGAAAAATAAAAATAGGAGGGAGAATGAATTACAAAATGTAAAGAATAATATAAATACCCCACCTAGATGGTAATTTATACTAATAGACTACCTTATACTATTTTCCATAACTTAGTCAAAAACCTTGAGTCAATTTTACTTAAATTGTGACAAAGATAACTTTATATGACATTTATAAATATAATTACTAATAAAACTATAAAACTAAACAAAACTATACAAAGACCAATTCATATAATAATAAACACTTTTCTTAAACTTAACAAAGAAAATAAACTCTATAATAATAAACAAAGAATCAAAATTCATATTGTTATCCCATATACTTAACCCATATCACACCAATAAGCCATACCAATATGCAATAAGCTAGAAAGAGAGAAAGGAAACATGGAAGATTTATTAGAGAGAGAAAGTAGAGAGTGGAAGATTACACACACACACACAAGTGTAAGAAATGGTAACCAATACCCTCTCCATGTGTGGAGAGGGTTTCTTTTATATCCTTAGCCATTTACTTGGCACATGGGCTTTCTTAATGGGCCGGGCTTGGTTTTACTTGGGATTTAATCCTAAACATAGACAATATTAGGTTGCAAACCAAGCCTGTCAAAACCCGACTAGCCTATTACATTACAAGACCTAATTGACTTAATAAGACCAATAACAGTCATGTTTGACTTAATCTAATTAAGGCTAACAATCTCCCCTAATGTTGAGGTCTTTTTTGATCGCCCCAACGTTGATGATGTGACATTTGAGCTTCGCCTTCTTTGGTCTTGTCTTGGTCTTTTCCTGTTTGTAATGGCTTTTTTCATTAATGCTTCATGATCTTGATCTTGAGCCTTTATCTTTTGACTTTGAGTTCTTGAGATCTTTATCTTACATCATCTCCTTGACTTGAATCACCTTGATTTGATGTTCTCGATCATCTTGTGCTCTTGACCAACATGCTCATACTTGTTACATTCTTCTTTGACATATATGATCATAAGTCTAACAATCTTCCCAAAATATGATTCTTTATTTGACTTTGAGGCTCTTTGATGGTGGGGAAGTCTAGAATCAACGATCTTGATGTTGAACGATTGACTTTGAAAGCTTGAGTATGAGCATGTGGTTTATGAATCCGACTTCACTGGAATGAGGCTGCAGCATCGTCGTCTAAACCTGAAATAAGATAGTTAGCAATAAAAGATGAATATGGCTTTGTCATTCATCTTGAGTTCAGTTGCATTAACCTCCGGTTTCCCATTTTATAGTATAAATACTATACCTGTGATCAGGTAGATTTGAAGAATCTCCTTGACAAGGTTTCTAGCTCAAAGAATAGGATCTTCTAACATAGATGTATTAGATTCACCATGCTTGCTAGTTCTCATTACCGGAACGTCTCAAAGCAGACAACATGATAAGAGTGAATCAGATAGTTACTATCTTTCTGATTAAGTCGTCAATTCATTTTACTGGAACAAGTTTGATTCACATAGAATCGCACCATCGTTTCTTTCCAGTTGACACAAGCTTGATTCATATAGAATCTTGCAAGTCACCTACCAAGAGCTTGTTTGATGTTGGCTCAAGCAGGATTTCCATCTTCACTGTGAATACTTAAGTATCACTCGGATGTTCTGGCAAGATCTCAAGGATAATGCGTAGGACTCTTTGTTACAACTTGTGAACTTTATGGTGTTCAACAAGTGTATTTTGACATTGTGTCCTAATGAGATTTATAATTTGATCTCTTCTGGCTCTAGACTCGATTTGTGCGCTTTGGTTTTAGTAATCGGAGGCTGGAGCAGACTGCCACCTATTCAATATCAACAATCTCGGAGTGAGATGTCAATAGATAACGTGTGTATCTCCGTGACAAATGAGACAAGTTTCTTTTGAGAGAAACTCGAATGGCTGGGAAGGGTTGTGCATTGCATCACTGGGTCCATGATGTCATTCTTCAATACCAACAATCATCTTTGTGATTTTGATAGATTATGTATTGACCCGGTTTCTGCCTAAGGTGTTTGGAGGGCTGCTTTGTTTTCACCCTTTATCCATACATTTCTTTTTCATTCTTCAACCCCTTCAACGCTTACCAAGACGTCATTACTAACACCTTGTTGTGATTGTTCCAGTGTTAGCTCAATCTTAGTCGGCATTTTTCCCTTATTCTCATTCATCTCCAATCATACCTAAGGACTGCTATTTCTAACTATGGATTGTTCTTGGGTAGATCCCTTTGGTTCTGGTTGGATCATAAGACTTATACCTAACCTTAACCACCTTATGACTTCATCGATGTCGTGAGATTAATTGGTTGTTGGGTATAGAGATCGAACCTTAAAAACCTTTTTTTATGACATTTTGAAATACCCCCCCTTCACATGTGCTCTGAGATTTGAAATTGTTTAGTACATGAAGGAAAGAGTTGCACTTAGAGTCTTAAAGATCACATTCTTCTATATCATATTTTAATCACATTTTCTCCCCTTATTTTAAATTATAAAACACTTAGTATTTGAAATACCAATTGATTAAAATTTATGAAATAAAAAGTTCCATGGGGAGAAAAATTATACCATGATATTACATGAATTCATTTTTTCAGATTGCTCCCCTTTAACAGTATATGTGGGATACCAAGATTTATTAAAAACTTGACATTAGAATGAAAAAAATGAAATGACACCACACAATATTGAAGACGGAGTGATATGCCTTAGTGAACAATGTATATTATTAATTGACATTAAGTTTTCACATTTTAATTTCACAAAATATGTTTGGATACATAAAATTGACATTTATGAGATGTACCCAACACATTAAAAGGCTTTGTTTTTTTTAAAAGGTCCCCCTCAGAAATTAAACCATATAAAATGACATTGATAGTACCACACTTTTGAAAATTTATTTAAGGAAGGGAGTGTTAAACACATAATTTTAACAAATACTACTTTTTATGGAAAGATGCCATAAATTATATTGTAGACAATTTGACATTCAAGAGTCCTGTTTTGGAAAATTGTGTTCAACGCTTTAGAAAAACCATGATAGAAGACTTCTCTTCTATTTAAAGAGTAAGCGCACTGAAGCATACACTTCCCTTTTACATTCGGGTCCGAGTTATGCACTAAAATGTACATAAATCATTGTGAGAAAATTTAGAAATGACATGTTTTGAAAGCATTTGAAACTATGGTTTGAACTTCATTTACACGCCCGTGTCGATGTTAATCCACATTTCTAGGTATGCAAATGTTATCGATTCCAAGAGACATGTCGAGAAGATTCTTTTTGATATTTTTGAAATTGTTTGATTTTATATTTTTTTTCTAGATTTTATATTTTTGTATTTGATTTTCTAAAAATATTTATAAATCAAAATAAAGACAGAAATAAAAATATTTACAAATCGATGTTTGATAGATCAAGCAGATTCGTTTGCCAGAACCTCCAGTTCTTCTGGAGTCAAACATCTCATACCGAGTCGTCTGACGAGATACTTAAACTTATCTTCCGACAGAGCTTTAGTAAACAGGTCAGCTAACTGGTATTCAGTTTCGACAAAGAATAATTCAACAATACCCTTTTCAACCTGTTTCTTTATGAAGTGATATCTGACATCGATGTGCTTGGTACGGGAGTGTTGGACTGGATTGCACGAGATGGCTATGGCTTCCTTTGAGTCACAATACATAGGTATTTTATCAAAGTGGAAGCCATAATCTGTGAGCTGAGTTCTCAACCATAGAACTTGAATGCAACACGCAGATAAAGACACATACTCGGCTTTTGCTGAAGACATGGAAGTGCTGTCCTGCTTTTTGGACGACCAGCTGACTAACTTGTCACCACCTAGAAATTGTATGCCACCAGATGCACTCTTAAGTGAATCGAGACAACCCGCGTGATCCAAATCTAAGAAAGCAGTTAGTTTAAAACCGGTGTCTTTTGGACACCAAAGTACCATGTTAATGGTATCTTTAAGGTACCGAAAGATCCGCTTAACCGCAGTGAGATGTTTCTCAGTAGGTTTCGCTTGACAGCGAGCATAATAACATGTTTCATGTACAATATCTGGTCTACTTGCTGTTAGGTACATGAGTGCTCCGACCATACTATGATATTTCGTTTGGTCGACCGGAGTACCACTCAAGTCAGCATCTAGGTGTTTTGTAGCCATTGGTGTACCAATGATATCACATGAGGTCATACCATGCTTTATAAGTATCTCTTGAGCATACTTAGCTTGGTTTATAAAGATACCACGAGGGGATTGGTGGATCTGAATTCCTATAAAGAATTTCAGCTCCTCCATCATAGATATTTCAAACTTGTTGTGCATTGGTTTTTCAAATCGTTTTGAAAGTTTTGGGTTCGTAGAACCAAAAATAATGTCATCAATGTAAATTTGCACAAGAAATATGTCTTCCCTATGTTTAGTTATGAGATCAATAGAACCTTTTGAGTATCCTTTTGAAATCAGGAATTTGGAGAGTTCATCATACCATGCTCTTGGTGCTTGTTTAAGTCCATATAATGCCTTCTTGAGAAGGTAGACTTTGTCGGGGTGATATGGGTCTACGAATCCATCTGGCTGGTTTACATATACTTCTTCCTTCAGGGGTCCGTAAAGAAATGTTGTTTTAATGTCCATTTGGTATACTATAAATGATTTGTGTGCAGCATACGCAATGAATAACCGGACAGCTTCCAACCGAGCAACTGGTGCAAATGACTCTTCAAAATCAATTCCTTCCTTTTATGCGTATCCCTTAGCTACAAGACGAGATTTATTGCCAATTATAGTATTTTCCTCATCACGTTTGTTTTTCCAGAGCCACTTCAGGTTAATGACGTTTTTGCAGAGTGGTCTGTCGACTAATTCCGTATACATCTAATTGATCAAACTGGTGAAGTTCTTCCTACATCGCTTCCATCCATGCAGAATCAGCCATGGCTTCTTTGATGTTCTTTGGTTCAGTTCGACTCACAGTGAGTGCAAACATACAAAACTTGCCATCTGTTTCTAGCTGACGTCTTATTCTAATTGATTAAGAAGGATTTCCAATGACTTGTTATAATGGATGATCTTTTGTCTAACGATGCGCAGAGGGATGGTGTTGATAGAATGTATGCATGTTTGACGAATTAACATGACGAGACGATGTCTCCCCTCGTTCTTGTACCGGTGTACTAAAGACGTTTACAAATTCATCATCGTCAACTTGTGCATATTCGTTATTGGTTTCTGCTTGAATAATGTTCTCAGTAGCAGTAACAGTTGGTACTTGAGTTGGTGCTTGACTTGTAGTTTCAAGTGTTGTTTAAATGATCAATGAAGGTATATCTGCAGCAACGGTTGTTGTAGATGGAGTTGTGTTTTGTTGTTGTTATCAGGAGCATTAGCAGCATTTTTAGCGGAAGACTTTGACACAACTGGAGTACCATTGAGTAATTCATCGAACATCGGACTAAATAGCAAAACCAGCTCATTTGACATTGTTACTGTCTCAGCTGCTTGAGGAACATTTTCTTACCTTTGGAGACCGGGACTTAAACTGCCTTGTTCAAGTGCCATTGTCGGACATTGTGGAACAGGGTCAGAACTGAGATGATCTGACGCCATTTGAGGCAATTCATCAAAGTTAACATGAATTGTTTCAACTATCACTCTTGTTCTCTTGTTATATACTCGATAAGCTCTTGATTGAGTAGAATACCCTACAAAAATACATGCATCACCTTTTTCTTTCATCTTGCCTAGATTTTCACCATCTCTGCTAGATTTTCTCACAATCTCTGACGAGGTAAGCAAAGAGAGGACCAAAATGTTAAAGAACTTAGACAGACGGTTATCGGCCAGTGATGATGTAGTAAGGTGTTTTCTCTGTCAAGGAATTATGAGTTGAACGTTCTGAGTAAAACGATGTCTTGTTTGCAATTGCTTCACCTAAAAGAACAAATGAACTGGTAGCGCGATTAGCATTAATTCCGAGCAGCCCTCAACAAGAGTATGTTTATGAATTTTGACAACGCCAATTTTGTTCAGTGTGTCTCGAGCAGTGATGTTTTCGTAATCTTTATACCGTTCCTGTTGAGCATAAGTATGCAGCAGAGTTTTATATTCAAGAATTTCGTTGCCTTTTCGGTCAAACTGTTCTAGACTTGAGCATTGAAGTCCTCCTTTGACAAGTCGCGTAAATCATGAGACTTCAATGGTTTTCATCTTTGGACCTCAAGAAGTGAGTCCACGTATATCTAAAGTAGTCATCAACAATTAACAACACATATTTCTTGCCATTAAAGCTTTCTACCCTTATAGGACCACATAAGTCCATGTGTAGAATTTGTAGCCATGAGCTCGGGGTAGTGTTTGTATGAAAAGACTTTTGTTTGGCTTTCCCCAACTCACAAGAAGAACAAAGATGATCTTTGATGAATTTTAACTTTGGAAGGCCAATCACAATATCATTCTTTGAAAGCAAGTTAATGGAATCGAAGTTTAAGTAAGAAAGGTGACGATGCCATAACCATTCTTGTGACGAGGTAGCTTTAGCCATTAAGCAAATTGGATTGGGAGTGGATGTGTCTTGAAAAGTGATGGAATACAGATATGTGCCACGAGAACCTGTAAGAAGATCATTTCCCTTTAAATCATGGATGTAACATGTAGACTTTCGAAAAGCAACTTCCAAATCCGCATCGCAAAATTGACCAACAAAAAATAAATTATGATTCAGCCCTTTGACATAATAAAACCTTTTTATAGCTACATTCCCTTGAACCAGATCTCCATAACCAAGAATCGATGCAATTTGATCATTTCCAAACTTCACCGTACCCAAAAATTTCTCCACAAAATTACTTAGAAGCTTGAGATTTCTCGTCATGTGCTTTGAGCACCCATAGTCGATGATAAATAGAATTATCTTTACGAGCTACAAAAGAATTAGAAGACAATGGAGTATTTGATATGGTGGATTTCCTAAGAGTCGTGGGTTCTGAAATAGTAGTATTTCTAGACTTAATTCCTAGAGGCATACTAACATTTGGTTTAACATTCACTGTACTTGTCTTAAGGTTCCATTTATATCCTGGTGGTGTGATCTTAGAGTACCACCATTTACATGTCTTACTAACTGCTCATATTGCTTCCTAATTTTGCTTCTAAGTTTCTGATTAGTGAATTTGTGAAGCAACTGTTCTCTTAAGGTGTGTTGCAATAGATTAGTTCATAATTCGTTTGGGTTCTCTAGTACTAATAGGCACAACCATAGGCATTTTAGTCCTAGAATTCACACCATTAATATAATGAAGAACACAAATATCATGATTGTCATTCAACACACATTTACCACAAGTAACACAAACAAAGTTTACATGCGAGGTCTTAGCATTCAAACTGTCATTACACGCAGTTACAGACATTTTATTTTTATAAAACTTAAAATTCCAATGGTGGTCTTCTACTTCTTGCATCTTCCCTTGACTATTGTTAGGCATGACTCTATCTCCCAATTGATTGCTCTTAAGCTGTGGTCTGCTAAAACTAGTAGTAGGAATTACTCCTATAGAGAAAGACACGCGTTTGTTAGTTTTCCTAAAGTCTTGAGGTAACTGTAGTGTTCTAGTTTGATTAGGCTTTGTGTGCACTTTATACATTCCTGGTGCAATCACATTTGTGTTCTTTTGAACTGTATTCTTATTTTGAGGCAAAATCTGTGCAGTGACTGGTTTTGAAAAATCCTTTGACACAATAGTTATTGTAATCTGTCTTTGCAAGAGAATTTGAAAAAGTAGCCGGTTTGCCTAAAACTGATTGTCTTTGACTTTTAAAAGCATTCGGTTGTCTAATAACCGATGGTTTTTCAAACTTAGTTTCCATAGATTTTCCTTTCAACTTTTCAATCAGTTTCTTGAACTCACTTATTGCAATGTCTTTGTCTTGTAATTGAGCTTTCAGATCTTGAATTTCAAAATATTTAACATTTAATTCTCGAAATGAATTTGATTCTTTTTGTTTCCAAATGTTGTCATTATTAAGTTGTTCCTGACTTTGCTGTAAAGTGAGTTCAAGATTAATAGCATGTTGTTGAAGTGCTTCAAACTTTTTGACATTGTGTTTCTTTTTTAAAGCTCATTTTCAAGACTTTGACATTTTTCCAAAACTTCCAAATAATCACATTGCAGATTAGTCACTTCATCGAGTTTAGTATATACACCAAGTATTGCATGCATGTGATCAACATAGTAATATTCCCTGGAAAGTCATTCGATTTCAATTAAAAACTGTGTTTTTGAGTTTCTAGTTGAGATTTGAAAGAGTCTACTTCATGTTCAAGAGAAATAATGTATCTCAAATCAGCAACCATTTCCTCTTTCAAACACAAGTGAAATTTTTCTAAACCAGCATTGATTCTTCGAATTTGGGGGCAAA
>BQNB010058363.1:0-24061 GCA_026074375.1 Tanacetum coccineum | reverse complement strand
GGAAAAGCAAATGTTGTTGCTAATGCTTTGAGCAGGAAAGAACGAGAACCACCGTTAAGAGTTCGAGCCGCAGTCATGACTATTAGCTTAGATCTTCCCAAACAGATCTTGAATGCTCAGACTGAAGCGCGAAAACCAGAGAACATTAAGAGTGAAGACATTGGGGGAATGTTGATTGAAAACGCTAAATTCCCAGAAGCAATTAGAGAACAAAAGTTGGAACCACGTGCGAATGGAACCCTATGCCTAAATGGCAGGAGCTGGTTACCTTGTTATGGCGATTTGCGGACTGCGATCATGCACGAGCCCCACAAATCAAAATACTCTATTCATCCGGGTTCCGACAAAATGTACCAAGACATGAAGAAGCCATATTGGTGGCCCAACATGAAAGCCGACATAGCCACTTATGTTAGTAAGTGCTTGACCTGTGCTAAGGTCAAGGCTGAACATCAAAGGCCATCAGGATTGTTGGTACAACACAAAATACCCGAATGGAAGTGGGACAACATCACCTTGGATTTTGTCACGAAGCTTCCTAAGACGTCTCAAGGCTATGACACAATTTGAGTGATTATTGACCGACTCACTAAGTCTGCGATCTTCACACCAATGAGAGAGACTAATCCTTTGGATAAACTTGCAAGAATGTACCTGAAGGAGGTGGTCACGAGACATGGAATACATGTCTCAATCATTTGTGATCGCGACCCGAGATTCGCATCAAATTTCTAGAGGTCACTTCAAAACGCTTTGGGTACTAATTTAGATATGAGTACTGCGTACCATCTACAAATAGAAGGGCAAAGCGAGAGGACCATTCAAACTCTTGAGGATATGTTGGGTGCTTGTGTAATTGACTTTAGAAAGGGTTGGGTTAACCATTTGCCATTAGTCGAGTTTTCATACAACAATAGCTATCACGCTAGCATCAAAGCCGCACCATTCAAAGCACTTTATAGTCGAAAGTGTCGTTCACCTGTTTGTTGGACTAAAGTTGGAGAAGCTCAAATACTCGGTCCAGAACTGATTCAAGAGGCACTGAAAAAATCATCCAAATCAAACAAAGGATGCAAGCCGCTCGTGATCGACAGAAGAGTTACGCCAATCTGAAGCGTAAACCAATAGAATTCTAAGTCGGGGATAAAGTTATGCTTAAAGTCTCGCCTTGGAAAGGGGTTGTACGTTTGGGCAAACGGGGGAAGTTAAACCCTAGGTATGTTGGACCTTTTAAAGTGATAGAAAGAATTGGAGAAGTTGCTTACAAGCTTGAACTTCCAGAAGAGTTGAGTAGAGTTCATAATACGTTTCATGTATCTAATCTGAAAAAGTGTCATACCGACGAACCATTAGCCGTTCCGTTGGATGGACTTCATCTTGATGACAAGCTTCATTTTGTTGAGTAACCATTAGAAGTAGTGGGCCGTGAAGTTAAACGGTTGAAGCAAAGTCGGATCCCATTAGTCAAAGTTCGATGGAACTCCAAGAGAGGTCCTGAGTTCACATGGGAACGTGAAGACCAATTCAAGAAGAAATATCCACATCTCTTCACCGAGACCACATCGTCGTCAAGTGCTGCATCGTGAGCCTTGAGGACAAGGCTCGTTTAACGGGGGAAGTCTATAACACCCTGTGTTTTCAAGTCATTGACGACGTTGATAAATCCGCAATGTACCTTTGATATTGTACGCATTTGCTTTAAATCATAAGCGATAGGTTAAATCGCGTACGCCAAAAATTAGCGTTCAATGTAAACGGGCATCAAACAATTAAATGTTTACATCAAGCAAGGGAAGTCTATAATCACCTGTGTTTTCATGTCTTTGACGAGACGTACAATAAAATGTGCTATTTTATTTTTTTTATTTGTTTACGTGATTGGCTTAAAATTGTAATGTTAAGTTAATCGCTTACGCCAAAAATTAGCGTTCAATGTCACGGGCAATCAAACAATAAAGAATGTTTACATCAAGCAAGGGGTTATATAATTTATTTTGAGGATAATTATTACCTTGTTCATTTTTATTTTTTATGGATTACGTAAACGTGTTTACGTTTAGCGAATAAATGGGTTTAGGCTCTCCTGAACCACGGAAATATTTTCTACGCTTAAACAAATACCCACTTTTTATACCCAATACACTTAAAACATACATAATATATCTTATTATCTTTGTTTTGCCGAATTACTACTTCATTTGGTCAAAGATATTCATGAAATTGACATAATACATGCGCTTGGTCATTACATTACCATACCTCTCATATTGTCAACCCCCATTCCTACCTTACCTTGCCAAGAAGCCATACCTTGACCACATGACTATGGACTTGGCCATCCTGGACACCCGTATGTCTCATTGACCAAAGTATACATTTCTTTTATACATACAATAACTCTTCATTACACATTACTTTTAGATAAATAATTCACAATACCTCTCTTTTGTTTCCATATAGGCCTACGGCACAAAACACACCACCAACTTAAATTCCTACAAAATTTTCTACAAACCTTACACTTCTATATTACACATATCTAAGATGTACTAAGGTTATTTGCCAAGCATTGGTTAACCATTCCAAAAGTTATAAATCAAGGAAAAAGGAAGCTAGGTTTAGTGAAGGAAAGTTACGAGTTTATAAAGTGCAAGTTTGGTTTTTGTGGCTAAACAAGGGTTTAGCACTTATTCCAATCATCATCATCATTCTTCTTAAGGTCCATTTATAACTTCTTTTATGTTGCTATAATTTTTCTTTATTATGCATATGATATTTTATTTAGCTTAAATCACCATTTAGGTTTTAATCATGAAAATAAAGTTTTCACTTGAAATGACCACTGGATAAGACTTAATACATGTTATGTTAGTACTTAATTATGTTATAATAAGGATGAGAAAAATGTTGTATCATATTGTTTTGGTGTAAACATGATTTTGGATTAATTAGGGTTTTCATAACTTCATAATATGTTTCAACTTAAAGAAATACATAAGACATGTTAATATTGATTATGGACTTTTAATCATGTTAATATAACACTAAAATAAAGTCCTATGGAAAGAAATATACTTGTACACACTTGGTTATGTATAAAAATGATTATTGAGAAAACTAGTAAATTAAGTTTACTTAAGTAATGTTATGGTTTTAAAATAGATTAATGGATTTGTTGACATAAGTAACTTGGACACATGAGGACTAATATGGGCAATAGACATTTAATATATGTATGATTTATAATATATGAGGCTTGTGATAAAATACAAAAGTAGTAAAGTATAAAGAAAAGGTTACAATGGAGTCAACAAGATCAAGCAAAGGTTGCTGTCCAAAATTTGAATTTTTTGCATACATTATTTTATATTTTTAAAAGATAATATACATTTACGACGATTCCGAAAAAAGTAGTAAGAAACTTGTTAAACGATTTAATAACGAAAAATAAGTTTAGTTAAAAAACAAGGTATACGATAATAAATCGAATAGTCGTATATGAATTTTTATAAAAACATTTTTATAAAAATTATAAACAGCAAGGGTTAGTATTTTTAACAAATAATACATATTTTTAGGATTCCAAAATGATAAGAATTGTTAATTTTTCACATTAATAAACGTTAGAGTTATGAATTTCGCGTGTTTACGAGAATTAATAATTTTATTAAATACTATTTTTAGAAATGTTAATATCATGACAGAAAGTTATATTTTTGTTAACACCTTTCATAAATATATAGAAATTCAAATTCGAGAACGTCCTTCGAATAAGAAAGAATCGTTTAAAAACGGGAGCTATAACGAATAAAATACGACGTTTGTTACGGGTTTTACGACAATTAAATCGGATGGAAAATATACATTGGGTCTGTGTGAAATCTAACTCTTTTGTCCTTGTTCTTTGGGGTCACAGTCAATAATTTTCACTTAAATTATTGAAGCTAGGGCAGGTTTGTCCAATTATTATAAGCAACTCCTAAATTTGTTTTGTATACTTACTAGCAGAGTCTAAGGAAGTATTTAAAGGATTTTGTGATTTTCCTTGTTCTACTATTTCCCTAAGAATCACAGCTTCTTCCTGAGTGTGCTTAAGGTAATCAGAGTGAGCTGACCTATTGTTCAACAATCTAGGGTTCAAATATTCCACATAAATCTTAAGCATCTCTAGATCAATAGTGTGTTTTGTAACAACATTATTAGCTAGAGCTTTTCCTTTAAGTTTCCTTAAATCATCCTTGAGAGCTGTAATTACCAAAACTTTTTCCTGAAGACTAGCATTTAAATCAAAGATTTTCACAGACTTTAGATTGACTTGATTAATTAAATCATCACATTGTTCTTTTAATCGAATACGTGTTGGTTTAATCGAGTCATAAAGTTGCTTATAGGTCTGTTTCAAATGCTCATTCTCAGCAATAAGCTTTGACACCCTATGATCCAACTCAATATTTATTGTCTTAATCTCTTCTATGTCCTTCTTGACCTTATCCTCATTCATATTTCCACTTCGAGATTTAATTCTCTCTTTTAACTTTTTATGACTGTGTCTTTCTCTTAGGACTAAGCTTTCAATTCATTTAATTCAAACAATTGATCAAAACTTAGAGTACTTTGATTTGAAAAAGAATTGTCCCTTTGAAAAATTTCCTGATTAAGTAGAGTATCAACTTCTAAAGAGATGAAATGTTTTTCAAGTGTGGTATAACTTTTGAACAATTTATCGTAAATCTCTTTTTCAATGAAATCTTTTTGAAGCTCGATCTGAAGTGTGAGACACTTTGCACATTCATGCACATTCTCATAAGCATTATCCACAGAAGAATTCACAATTATGTTCACAATATCTTTGCTTTTTACTTGTTCCAAGAGTCGTTCATTTTCATTCAAAACTTGATTCATTTTAACTTCAAGTGTTTTTGACTCTAAACGATGTTGTTCCGCAGCCTGTTCCATTTGATGAAAGACATTTTGGACTTCATAAAGTTCATCAATTAAATATTGATCGAATGTATTAAATATGTCCTTCAGAGCTTTTACAAATGGATATATTTCATCCCTAAAACAAGCTTTTATATGTTCGAACCCCCACAAGCCCTCAGTGATAGTTGTGGGTGTGGTTCTTTCTTTGACTACCACATCAAAACCAGCAAGATGGTGTTTAAGTTTCTTCAAACTCGTATTAACCATGCTGACTTTAGGAAGTTCTTTTGGAACCTTAACATTGGTGGGTCTACTAGAAAGAGTGGGTTCTAGAGAATTCATAGAATTCTGAGATCAAAAGGCTTGTTCAGCAGATAATTCAGTTTATGGAACAAATTATTTTTCAAAATCTTAAAAAGGTTTGTTAAGAACAGCATAATCGACTGGTGTAGTATTAACTTTCTTTTCTAACATTATAGGACCCTTTTGTTTTAAAATCATTTTTGAACGACTCTCTTCAACAAGCATTAGGGTCTTTTCGAAGTTAGGAATCACAATATCACTCGTATTCTTAATGACATTACCATCATAAAGCTTTGGTTCTAACTGCTAAGCTTTCTTCAGATAGAAAGGATTTTGAAAACATAGAGCTTGTTTAGTGGTATGATCATAGAAAAACTAAGGTTTTGTCAACATGTGAACAGTTTGTGCGGATTGATCTCTTTTAAAAACAATATTATCTAGCTATTTGATTTTCTTTTCTAAGGCAATTTCCCTATCAATGTTTCTAGATTCTTCTTTCTTAAAATCATTTTTGAGAAGAGTAACCGTTTGCATTAAAGATTCCTTTTCTTTTAAATGTTCTGAAAGAGTTTGTTTAAGATGATCAATCTCTACAGACTAGGCACATGAATATGAAATGTTATCTTTACTCTTTAAATCAACATTTTGTCCTTCTTTTAACACTTTAACTTGTTCCTTATATCTTTCAAGCTCAGCAGTTAAAGTATCATTGACATTTTTATTTTCTAGATTTATCTTGGTACAATTAACTACTTGGGTTTTCAGTTGTTCAATCACAAATAATATCAATGCATCTTGTTGTGCAAAGGAGTTAGAATTATGAACAACTGCCTGTTGTGATTTAATCACATACTGAGAATTAGGAATGATATTGCTATCACTAGTTATTTCAATCTCTGAATGGTTCATAACATTCGACTGTTTAGAAAATGACATCACCTGCACATCTTGATTAATCATATTATTCATATTATCATGATTGTGTACCTCAGCAAGAGCATCTAAACCATAATGAGATAAATTTTCCATGAGAGCAATTTTGGTAGTGTTGAGTTCATCACAATCAGAGTCATACGCATCCAAATCATTAGCTTGATAAGCAGCATTGTGAGTAATGACAGTCTGTGTGGCTTGACCTTCTAGAATTCCTAGATCTCCCAAAAATGCTAGTTCCTCCTCATGTAGAATTTGACCACTTACTTGAGCTTGTACCAATAAAACTTTATCCTTAAACCATGAATCATCCCGTTTCCTCTTAGGTTTAGTGCACTGTTTGGGCATGTGGCCTTCCTCTTTGCAGTTGTAACAAATAACAGTCCTTTGTTTCCTAGAATTGCTTCTACTTGCTCCTGGAGTGTATGTCCTTGTAGTACCCACAGCTAAAGAAGTTTGTCTCCCCTGAATTGGTTGTAAGGTCACTCCTCCATTATTAATGGTAGCTTGTTGCATAGGGTTTGACGAATTCCTCAGCTAATTATTGGTAGTGGGGTAGCAGGAAGTGACAACAACAGTCAAGAAAGACATCATGTGATTGATGGCATCAATAGGATCATCACCCTTCTGGAACACTGAAACAATTAGACCCGAGTCTGGTTGGGAAAATTCATATTGTTGGTTAACTGTGGAAGCATATTCTAATTGCGGGATGGATAATGATGGAGAATAAACGTTGTGATGAATTGATGATTGATAATCATTAGATGGATAAGTGATTGAAAGAGGTGTTGATGATTGATGAGTTGAGTATTGTTGAGACTAATAAGGTGATCCATACTGTGGAGACTGATATGGTGAAACTTGTGGTTGAAATTGAGTGTTTTGGTATGAGTTTTGATGAGTTTGATAAGGAGATTGAGTCATCTGATGGGTTGCAACCAATGCAAGCGGATCTGAGTTGCATTCATGCATTAAACGAACCTCATTTGCATGAAATTCATGTTGTCCCAAGTAAGCATGAAGCTGATCAATGTTAGTTGTGTGCAAATCCCGAACCAGTTTGACATCAGTCACAAATTTGCTCAACTCAGGAGGAAGAGTATTCAAAAACTTTGTGTTCACTTGAAATTGTTCCAATTTCATGTTGTAGATGTTCATGTCATTGAGTAGCAGTGAAAATCTCAAGTAGAATTTACGTAGTGTCTCCCACTTCTTATAAGCAAACTTATCGAATTCACCATAAAGCTTACACTCCCTTTCCTGTTTTGTCAATGAAGTTCCTTGCATGAGAAGTTGAATTATTTCCCAAAGTTCCTTGGCGACTTTATGATTGCTAACCAATGCATAGACCTCGGGTGGTAGTCCTTGGAGAATGATATTTGTTGCCTTGATATCACAATCAGCTTGAATTGCTTCCGTAGCAGATAACTCAGAATATTTCTTTGGTCTTGTCACTCCATTTTCCTCAATTAAAGGCCAAATGAGTGGACCATTTTCAACGGATTCAAGGATCATTCGTCCATGTTGTCTATTCAACATGTAGAGCTCCATTCTTGTAACAACTCACATTTTCACACCTTTTACGACAATAAACATTCAATTATTTATTTTAAATTTTTACGCGTTTACTTTAAAATTTTCAACGTTTAGTCAAATCACGTAAACTCAAAAATCAACATTCAACGTAAATGATCATTAAACAAATAAAAGTTTACGTCAAGCAAGTATTATAAATTTATTAGGATGATAATTTATAACTTTTCATTATTTATTTTATTGGTTAAATAAAACGTCTACGTAACGCAATAAAACTACACTTTTGCATGCATGGCAAACCATTAACCCATATACACTTCAACAAATACCCACTATCGTACTCAATATTCAAAAAAAATTAATCTATTTCTTACCCATGCTCAACCATATCTGGTTATACAACACTAGGCATTCCAAATTAATTCCAAATTCTACAACAACTTCCCACTAACAACATTAAACAAGTATTGTTGTTAACCAATGGATCAAATTACCCCTTTTAAACATCTCTTTTGCTCTCCTCTCATGCTAACCCATGGTTCATTTAGAACAAGAAAAGAGAACACAAAGCAAACATGCTTGAGTTGTCTTATCATTCTCTTACAAGTCTACAACACCTGTTCCTATACTATAAGAGCTAGTAGAATTTTAAACCATTTCTTGCCTTTCTTTGTCTCCATACCCAGGCTTCAACCAAGACAAGGAAGAAATCATACCACAACTTTGTAAGAACAAGTCTCATCCTTGTTGGTAAAACACAAACACATTCTTAACCCTACAAGCTCAAATACAATATTAAACTAACCTAGAGTGTACTTAAAACACTTAAAAACTTCCTTGTCCCCTCATTGTCTCCCAAAACCAACGGTTACCATAAGAAGTGAGGGAAAGAAGCCTCAAGTCCTATACAATGTAGGGTTTCATGTATGTTGGTAAAGCAAGACACATTCTCTTCACTCTACTTAATAAACTAGGTTTAGTAGGGTACTTAAAAAAAAATCAATCTAAACAAGTATCTTATGTCGCCCATCCGTTTTTCTATGTTCCTCAAACATTCTTCCGCTACTAATCATGGGAATCTATCAGCAAGTCTCAAAGCTTCATGTATTAAGTTGTAACATTCATGTTGGAAAAGTATGCATCACATAACTCGTTCACACTACTACATATAATAAACAAACAAGACTCTTGGTCCTTAACCTATCAATAAACTATTTTTTGTCCCCTTCCTTACAGATCCCTAAACCTGGACACAACTCTCTCAGCACACCAAAACCATGCAATGTTTTTGTTGAAGAGTTGTTTCTAAGGCTTTGGTCTTGCTATATATAGTGGCCATAAAGTGTAGAACTCACACACACTTCTCATTAACAAGAACACTAGCCAAACTCTCTCATTTTTCCTTCCTAGCTCTCGGGTCAAAACAGCAGACTTCAACTTTCATAAAATTTGATTTCCAAACTAGTACCAGTGTTCTAAGATCATTATTAGATATATATAAGATGTATTGGAAGCTTGGTTTGATTTGTGTAAGGGTTTATATAAGTGACACAAAACTAGGGTTTTCTCGATAGTTTTTTGGGTTACACTTAGGAAAAATAACACTACACACCTCTGTCCCACTTCTGGTATTCGAATAGCAGCAACAAGATTAGAGGATGCAACGAGTTGGGTATTAGTTATTTTGGAAACTTTGGTCTTGTTCTTAAATTAGGGTTTTCTTATGCTAACCATTCTCGTCTCATTCAAAGTAAGCATAACCTCTGCTCATTCCTACTTATTTATACCTTATACACCTCATTACATTCATCTTATATCACCTATACCGATGTCGTTACTTGAAATGAGTTTTTCGAATCAAAAGTGTACAACTATTTGATGTATGCACCCTTTTTGTAAAAACCAACTTAAAATGAATTTTCAACTTAAAACCTTGTTACTAATCTTGATTCTAAAGTCTCATAGGTATTAAGTTCAAAACTTAGACACAGCGGTAGCAACCTCGTAGCTTAAACCCTAAGATCAAAAGAATTGAAAAGTGATAGTGGCTGCATATAGGTAACTTTGAGACTAATAACAACCACTCTAGACTAGGTTTGAGGGTCGGGTCAGTAGTGGGTATTGTAGAGGGTATTATAAAGAAAATTTAGAAAGTCGAATCATCAAAAACGGATAAATAACGAGTAAGATACGAGTAAATGAAAATCTGCAAATTTCATGCAAAGCTGTCATAAAGAACGAAAAGTCATGGGTAACATACTTTGAGCTTTAATTCGGGGCCTTTTGGGTTAAATTTAGAGGCTCTAATAGTTTAGGTTATTGTAGTCGGGACTAGTAGCTTTCCACCGACCCTGAAATCATCCGAAAAGGTGTTGTTATGAGAAAGTTATTGTCCATGAAAAACCTGACCTTGTGGCTATTACATGCCGAAATATCCTAAATTTTTACTAAGTCTGAAAACACAGCAAATCTTCGCGACCGGCCTACTTGGGCATTGTTTTCAAGATAGTTAATGTCCATGTGGGATAAAATGATAAACTAACTTTCTAAAGTATGTAACATCTAGTTTTCATAAAGTCCGAAGTCTCATTCTTAGGATTTGTAACCAATGAGTTGTGGGTCAACCAAGAAGGTAGCTCGTAAATATTTAGAACTTTTGAAAATGTAAAAATAAATATTTCACTTCTTCGAAATCCGCGTTTTAACTCATAAAACTTTAGCGCAACTGTGTATAGGTGATGTAGGACTCATATGATTGCATTTGCATCTTTGCACGCTAGTTTTTATTAATCTAAAGGCATATTATTAATTTAGGTTGCGGTTAGAGTTTCTGTGCCTCATTTTCCGTGCTTACTTTTCATTGAGCGATATTATTATTCCTTTGAGGTGAGTTTCATAGCCCCATGTTTTACTTGTTTTACATATACTTTTGAGGTGAGAACATGCTTGTTTACAAATTCATTTACATGGTTAATTCAAACTCGTTACATGTTCATTTGCAACTCATTTACAAATTGATTTACATACTCATTTACATATCTCACGATGAGATACAATACTTGATTTCATTTTTGGACGCAAGTGGACAATTTCAAACTGATTACGTGTTTGCCTAAGTAGCGATAACCCAATATGCCCACTATCATGAACTATCAATTACCGGATTGTAAGCGGGAATGTTATAAATAGATCTATTTGGGACTAACATCCCCATCCGGGTGAGTAGCTCTCACTGGTGTCACGGAGTGAACCAACGGATGTATACTATGTCGGATTTAGGATGTTTTGGGGTGAACATCATCACGGGCAATGTGGCAATATTATATTGCATTCATACCTGGCGAGCTTCACTGTCATGAGCTTAGGGAAACGTAAATACATTTTGTGATGTTTGTATTTGATGCATTATTATGGGGAAATCTTGCGGTCCTGATTTATACATAAACAAACCTATGAATTCACCAACTTTATGTTGACGTTTTAAAGCATATTTTCTCAGGTCAATGAGGTACAAGAGCAAAGAGATACATTGGTGGTCAATCATTTTGGAGTCATTGCATAAAGATTTAGAGGCATTACATTTTAGGAATATTTGTTATGATCTAAAATCTTTACATTTTCAAGGATGAACAAGTTAAGCCGTTGAGCTTTTGTAACAACATTTATTAAATCCAATGTATCATTCTCAAACGAATCATTTAGAGGTCGTTCTCTCATGTCATATGCAATGGTATTATGAAGTAACGCCTCCGGAATGTCATTTCCGCTGCGACCCATTTTGGAGGTGTTACAGATTGGTCTTCAGAGTTAAGGTTATAGAGAACCAGGTTAAATGTTTTTACTTGGACTATAACCGTATTCAAACATTGCATCATACAAAAGGTTTTCACGGGACATACATATACTAGTTGTTTGAATTAGTTATTGTACTAGATGCATATATGACATACACTATTGAGTTACATTAGTTGATTATACTAGATGCTTACATGATTCATATATGTGTTCATATTATACTACATATATTACTATAAGGGTCTTAAATATATACACATATATATGCTTACATTCCCTTACATATACTCTACATTTATTTATATAAGGGTTATTTATATAAATACTTGAACAATTCTTAAAACATTACGAATAACACAATGGTCCAAAGCTCATACTTAACCTCAACACATTATTTCACAACATTTCACTTTTGGAACACGACTTTTGGAATAGAGTAAATTTTAAATTATTACTCTGTGATTTTGAAGAATCATTCCTCCCAGAAGAGCTTCAGTTGCCAGAAGAGCTCTAGTTGCTAGAAGAGTCCCATCTGCTAGAACCGCCAACAATCCTGCTAGAAATGCTAGCACTACTACTGATGCACCAATGATTGTTGCTACCATTAAAAAGCTAATCGAAACACGAGTCGCTCAAGCACTCGCAAATCAAGAACAACTAAGGAACAGTGGTGTGAATGGCGATGGTAGCCAAAATTCAAGATCAGGAACTGAAAGACCTACTCGCACTCCCTGAGAGTGTACTTTCAAGGAATTCTTGAACTGTCAACCCCTTACTTTTAAGGGTACTGAAGGAGTTTTTGGTCTAACTCAGTGGTTTGAAAAGATGGAATCGGTTTTCCATATCAGTAACTGTACTGTTGAGAACCAAGTCAAGTTGGCTACTTGCACTCTTCTTGGCGCTACTTTAACGTGGTGGAACTCCTATGTCAAGACAGTTGGTTATGATGCCGCTTATGGCATGCCCTGGAAAACTCTCATGAAGATGATGACTTTCAAGTACTGTCCAAGAAGTAAGATCAAAAAGTTGGAGATTGAAATCTGGAACCTAAAGGTAAAGGGTACTGATGTTATAGGTTATACCCAAACGCTTTCAGGAACTAGCATTGATGTGCGGGAGGATGTTTCCTGAGGAATCTGATGAGGTGGAGAAGTATGTCGGTGTACTTCCTGACATGATTCAAGGTAATGTGATGTCGGCTAGGCCAAAGATAATGCAAGAAGCAATTGAGCTAGCAAATGATTTGATGGACTAGAAGGTTCGTTCCTATGCTGAGAGACAAGCTGAAAACAAGAGGAAATTTGATAACAACAACCAAGCTCAACAACAACTTCTTAAGAGGCAGAATGTGGCTCAAGCATACGCCGCTGGGACTGGTAAAAGGAAGGAGTATCCTAGAACCCTTCCATTATGCAACAAGTGCAAGTTTCACCACAATGGCCCGTGCACTGTAAAGTGTGCGAACTGCAAGAAAGTCAGCCATTTGACAAGGGATTGTTGGAATCCTACTACTGCTAACAATCAAAGGACCATCACTTGCTATGAATGTGGAAATCAAGGGCACTACAGGAGTGATTGCCCGAAGCTAAGGAATCGAAATCAAGGAAACCAAGCTAAAGATACTAAAGCACATGGAGTGGTGTATGCTTTGGGAGGAGTAGAAACCGACCAAGACCCTAACAACATTGAAGATGAGATCGAAGCTCAGGAGGAAGACTTCCTCGCCTCGACTAGTGAACCCTAAGTTGGAACTACCATAGGTTACATTTCTTTAGAAATTTCTGTTGTACGATTTTAATATTCTGTTGTACCCTTTTTCATTTCCGTTGTCGTAAACCATTTCAATTCTATCAAATCTATGTATTGTGAAAGTTTTGTCAAAGTTACTTTAATTCTCTAACTATTAATGCAAACTACTCTCACAATTATTATAAAATCATAACACTATTTTGACAAAAATTCGCATAGCATTGTTAGCCCTCAAATATACATAGCCTGATCAACTATGTATAATTCAGGAAAGTACCATGCCATGTTAAGAAGTAGTCACCTTAAAAACTTTTGTCAAAAATCAAATTTTCTATTTCTATTCTCGAAGGACGACCCGCTGACAAGTTCAACCGTCATCAAAGGATTGAGACCCGTACCAGTGTGGTTCTATATAGCAAAATTGACTTAGCACGTATTAGGAGGATTAAGACAAATATATACACCTATTCATCAACACTATTCCGGAAGGAAACTCGAACTGAATTGCGGGACACAATTCTTTTAACACGGGGAGACTGTAACAACTCACATTTTCACACCTTTTACGAAAATAAACATACAATTATTTATTTTAAATTTTTACGCGTTTACTTTAAAATTTTCGACGTTTAGTCAAATCACGTAAACTCAAAAATTAACATTCAACGTAAACGATCATTAAACAAATTTTTTTTACGTCAAACAAGTATTATAAAGCTATTAGGATATTATTTATAACTTTTCATTATTTAATTTATTGGTGAAATAAAACGTCTACGTAACGCAATAAAACTACACTTTTGCATGCATGGCAAACCATTAACCCATATACACTTCAACAAATACCCACTATCGTACTCAATATTCAAAAAAAAAATCTATTTCTTACCCATGCTCAACCATATCCGGTTATACAACACTAGGCATTCCAAATTAATTCCAAATGCTACAACAACTTCCCACTAACAACATTAAACAAGTATTGTTGTTAACCAATGGATCAAATTACCACTTTTAAACATCTCTATTGCTCTCCTCTCATGCTACCCACTGTTCATTTTAGAACAAGAAAAGAGAACACAAAGCAAGCATGCTTGAGTTGTCTTATCATTCTCTTACAAGTCTACAACATATGTTCCTATACTACAAGAGCTAGTAGAATTTTAAATCATTTCTCGCCTTTCTTTCTCTCCATACCCACAGCTACAACCAAGACAAGGAAGAAATCATACCACAACTTTGTAAGAACAAGTCTCATCCTTATAGGTAAAACATAAACACAATCTTAACCCTACAAACTCAAATACAATATTAAACTAACCTAGAGTGTACTTAAAACACTTAAAAACTTCCTTGTCCCCTCATTGTCTCCCAAAACCAACGGTTACCATAAGAAGTGAGGGAAAGAAGCCTCAAGTCCTATACAATGTAGGGTTTCATCTATGTTGGTAAAGCAAGACACATTCTCTTCACTCTACTTAATAAACTAAGTTTAGTAGGGTACTAAATCAATAAACAAGTTCTTGTCCCCTCCTTTTTGTTCCTCAAACATACGGCTACAACCAAGGGAGGAGAAGCAAGTCTCAAAGCTTCATGTATTGAGTTGTAACATCCATGTTGGAAAAGTATGCAACAAACTCTTCACACTATATAATAAACTAAACATAGCCTGGTCCTTAACTAGTAAACTATGTTTTGTCCCCTTCTCTTGCTCCCTAAACCGGACACAACCAAGAACACCAAAACCATGCAATGTTTTTGTTGAAGAGTTGTTTCTAAGGCTTTGGTCTTGCTATATATAGTGTCCATAAAGTGTAGAACTCACACACACTTCTCATTAACAAGAACACTAGCCAAACTCTCTCATTTTTCCTTCCTTGCTCTCGGGTCAAAACAGTAGACTTCAACCTTTATAAAATTTGATTTCCAAACTAGTACCAGTGTTCTAAGATCATTATTAGATATATATAAGATATATTGGAAGCTTGGTTTGATTTGTGTAAGGGTTTATACAAGTGACACAAAACTAGGGTTTTCTTGATAGTTTTTCGGGTTACACTTAGGACAAATAACACTACACACCTCTCTCCCACTTCTGGTATTCGAATAGCAGCAACAAGATCAGAGGGTGCAACGAGTTGGGTATTAGTTATTTTGGAAACTTTGGTCTTGTTCTTAAATTAGGGTTTTCTTATGCTAACCATTCTCGTCTCATTCAAAGTAAGCATAACCTCTGCTCATTCCTACTTATTTATACCTTATACACCTCATTACATTCATCTTATATCACCTATACCGATGTCGTTACTTGAAACGAGTTTTTCGAATCAAAAGTGTACAACTATCTGATGTATGCACCCTTTTTGTAAAAACCAACTTAAAATGAATTTTCAACTTTAAACCTTGTTACTAATCTTGATTCTAAAGTCTCATAGGTATTAAGTTCGAAACTTAGACACAACGGTAGCAACCTCGTAGCTTAAACCCTAAGATCAAAAGAATTGAAAAGTGATAGTGGCTGCATATAGGTAACTTTGAGACTAATAACGACCACTCTAGACTAGGTTTGAGGGTCGGGTCAGTAGTGGGTATTGTAGAGGGTATTATAAAGAAAATTTAGAAAGTCGAATCATCAAAAACGGATAAATAACGAGTAAGATACGAGTAAATGAAAATCTGCAAATTTCATGCAAAGCTGTCATAAAGAACGAAAAGTCACGGGTAGTATACTTTGATCTTTAATTTGTGGCCTTTAGGGTTAAAATTAGAGGCTCTGATAGTTTAGGTTATTGTAGCCGGGACTAGTAGCTTTCCACAGATCCTGAAATCATCCGAAAAGGTGTCGTTATGAGAAAGTTATTATCCATGAAAAACCTGACCTTGTGGCTATTACATGCTGAAATATCCTGAATTATTTACCAAGTCTGAAAACACAGCCAATCTTCGCGACTGGCCTACTTGGGCACTGTTTTCAAGACAGTTAATGTCCACGTGGGATAAAATGATAAACTAACTTTCTAAAGTATGTAACATCTAGTTTTCAGAAAGTCCGAACTCGCATTCTTAGGATTTGTAACGAATGAGTTGTGGGTCAACAAAGAAGGTAACTCGTAAATATTTGGAACTTTTGAAAATGTAAAAATAAATATTTCACTTCTCCGAAATCCGCGTTTTAACTCATAAAACTTTAGCGCAACTGTGTATGGGTGATGTGGGACTGATATGATTGCATTTGCATCTTTGCACGCTAGTTTTTATTATTCTAAAGGCATATTATTAATTTAGGTTGCGGTTAGAGTTTATGTGCCTCGTTTTCCGTGCTTACTTTTCATTGACGATATTATTATTCCCTTGAGGTGAGTTTCATAGCCCCATGTTTTACTTGTTTTACATATACTTTTGGGGTGAGAACATGCTTGTTTACAAATTCATTTACATGGTTAATTCAAACTCGTTACATGTTCATTTGCAACTCGTTTACAAATTGATTTACATACTCATTTACATATCTCACGATGAGATACAATACTTGATTTCATTTTTGGACGCAAGTGGACAATTTCAAACTGATTACGTGTTTGCCTAAGTAGCGATAACCCAATATGCCCACTATCATGAACTGTCAATTACTAGATTGTAAGCGCGAATGTTATAAATAGATCTATTTGGGATTGACATCCCCATCCGGGTGAGTAGCTCTCACTGGTGTCACGGAGTGAACCAACGGATGTATACCATGTCGGATTTAGGATGTTTCGGGTTGAACATCATCACGGGCAATGTGGCAATATTATATTGCATTCATACATGTCGAGCTTCAGTGTCATGAGCTTAGGGAAACGTAAATACATTTTGTGATGTTTGTATTTGATGCATTATCACGGGGAAATCTTGCGGTCCTGATTTATACATAAACAAACCTATGAATTCACCAACTTTATGTTGACGTTTTAAAGCATGTTTTCTCAGGTCAATGAGGTACAAGAGCAAAGAGATACATTGGTGGTCAATCATTTTGGAGTCATTGCATAAAGATTTAGAGGCATTACATTTTGGGAATATTTGTTATGATCTAAAATCTTTACATTTTCAAGGATGAACAAGTTAAGCCGTTGAGCTTTTGTAACAACATTTATTAAATCCAATGTATCATTCTCAAACAAATCATTTAGAGGTCGTTCTCTCATGTCTTACGCAATGGTATTATGAAGTAACGCCCCCGGAACGTCATTTCCGCTGCGACCCATTTTGGGGGTGTTACAATTCTGCTTTTCCAAGAATCATACATATCTTTTTTCAACATGGGTGGACGATTGTCAGCACTCGACAGAATTGCTTTGTCGGCAAGAGTCGTCATTGAGAAATTTGTATGTTAAAAGATTATTGTCGGATCGAACGATGGTAGAAAGAAATTGTGGTTGATTAAGTTGTCTTTTAAGTGTTTTAATTCTTAAAACTACATGGGATTTTACAATTCTTGACAAAACCGGGAAAACAAGCTAATGTTTCACGGGATTTTACAAGTCAAAGAGATAAACCGTATAATTTGAAAGATTGAATTGCTTGATTTCGATTAGACTTGACTAGATCGGTTGTCACAGAAAACTTCTAGATCAGTTATAACTGAAAACAACTAGATCGGTTGTCTCTGAAAACTTCTAAATCGATTGTCACTGAAAACTTCTAGATCAGTTATAACTAAAAGCAACTAGATCGGTTGTCTCTGAAAACTTCTAGATCGGTTGTCACTGAAAACTTCTAGATCGGTTGTAACTGAAATCAACTAGTTCAGTTTACACTGATAATACTAGATCGGTACCCACTAAAAATACTAGATCGGTACGTACTAAAAATTTCTAGATCGGTACACACGAAAAGAACTAGATCGGTACTTATTTGAAATCCACTTTTCCAACACTCAAAAAGACACGTTTTTCATGATTGTTTTCCGAAAATTTTTGTACCAAAAGTGTTACTAAGCCTATAGGGACAAGAAAAATGAAAACTTTAAGGTTTTTAAGCCGAAAATTTTAAAATTAAGATTTTGACCTTTATAAAGCTAACGAACCTAAATGACACAAAATAAAAAAAAATTCTATGAATCTAAGCACACACACCTATATCCAAGGATACTAGATCAACGCTACCTATGTAGATGATCTTTTAGTGTGGACTTTAAGCATAGAGAACAAGAAAAATCAAAAGACGAGCTTTTTTATGAACTAAAACACACGAACCAAAAACAAGAACACAAAATCTAAGCACACCGCTCCATGGCTCTTGATACCAATTGAAGACAAATCAAATAACATACTTGATAGAGGAAGAGAGGTTGTTTAGTGAGAGAGAGGGTTGGATGAACACTTAGAGAGAGAAAGTAAACATATATTAATGTGTGTAAAAATGAGCAACCAACCACCTCTCTAAGGCATGGAGAGGTGTATAATACTTACATGTGGACATGGGCTTGGGCCTTCATGGGTTTGTCCATGGGCTTTAGCTAACTAGCCTAGTAAGTTTCCAAAAATTAACTTAACGAGCTAACGACAGTTATCTATGGAGTGACCGATACTTTCCTAGGATTTTCGTATTCCTAACAGACTTCAAAAGAGACGTTTATAAAACCAAATCACATTCGATTTATTTAAAAAGAAGATTAGAGTTACAAAGGTCCCAAGCTAATTTAGAAAACTTATTTCTAATAAGTCACAACACGACTCATTTTCTTAAAATTTCCTTCGTGGAATGTATAAAATTTCACGAAGTCCGTGTCCTTCGATATCTGCGTTCCGTCCCACCCAAGCCATCACAAGCATCTAAACCTGAGATACATGCTTAAAAACGTCAACACAATGGTTGAGTGAATTCATAGAGTTTTCAAGTAACAATTAGAACACATATTGGTTCCACAAAATATTTTTAACCTTAGAACGCAGTTTGGTTCCATCAAAAACATGTATGACTTGCTAGCTAGGCAAGCCACACCACATTTCCAACTTTCATGAGCCCGTGTACCGAACCTTAACACATTTATCATCTTAGATAAATAAGTGACCGGGTGGTATGCCACCACCCCTTTCTCAATGCAGAATGTCCGTTATAGGGTGCTCGCTATTCAATTCAGGATTCATACCCCGGACAGGGTTGTCAAACCCAATAGATCTATTTAATGCATTCAGCGTTTACCTCCTCGGTAATTAACGAGTACACAGTCAAAGGCATAAACTCATGACAATGAAATCATATTATCATTTCATACCACTTGCGGTCTATTTTTAGAACGAACCACAATATCAAGCATATATCAAACTGCTTATGTTCAATTTATAAAACAGGCAACAACAAGTACGTTTAAAACTACTTGCGTTCCTCTTTCCAGAACAAACAACAACAAGGACACATGATGTTACTTGTGTTCCATTTTTCAAAACAAGTATGTATCCCCCTCGCGGGTTTATAAAACATTAAAAACAGTTCAAAAGCGATGCTATCAACTCACCTTGATTGAAGACCACGATCAATAATCAATCAATCACGAAACGTCACCGATAACAAACTCGACCGCGACCAATAATTATGTCGCTCGGTTACTATATAATAAAGTACGATCGAATGATGCGTACATCGCAATGATAGAAATCGTATAAAATACACATGTGATGAGAAATCCTCTTGCGCGACCTAGATCCTAACACTTAGTATACTTTAGATACTATTTTTCTTTCAAACATAAGTTGTATCACTTTATTGAAAACTTTATATTTTCGGAAATTTTCTATTTTTTAAAAAGTTACTATTTTTAGAAACGTTCTCGTTCATTAAAGTCGTCGAACCCAAAATATCATGATCGTAATAATAATAGTGTTTATTATCTTTATAAAACCCAACAAGTCTCATATTAACCCAGTTGACTTTTAAAAGTAAAAGTTTGACTTTTTAACATATATATAATTTTACTTAAATCTGACCCGTACGAAACGACCTAGTATATCACATTTTCACGACTCGGACTCTAAAAAGATTTTATGCAAAACGACGTTCCGGACAAATTTTTAGTTTTAGCCGAGACCTGAAACTTGACGGAAAATGACCAAAATGCCCCTGCAAGTTTCTGCAGGAACTTATGACATTTTTAATTAAAGTGCAGATTTTGACCTCGGGTTTTGACCCGTTATTACTCGATATAAAAACTAGCGAGCCTTGCGACAAAGTAAAACGTTATTCCGAGCAAGTTTCGTGTTTCGTCGAAATACCGAAACGGACTCGAAAGTGCTCAAAACGGCCAATTTTGAATCTGCCAGCACCTAAAAAATGCAATAGTTGAACCAACATGTCTTTCAAAACTTTATTCGGCCATAACTTCTTCGTTATTTGGAGTTACGGGATGTTCAAATTACCGAAACGTACATTAGGACGAACTCTACCATATATCTCCATCAAAGATCAATTTTTATGAAATCTCGAACCTCTAAATATGAGCCAAACTTTCTGCTCGAATTTATACTTTACAAAATGCGCCGAAAACTATTTTTATCCCAAAAATCAACTCGCAACCTTCCTAAAATCGCCTATAAACAACACCTCAATATTTCTTATCTAGTCTAACGTAAGATCCATTCGGATTTCATCACATGCAATAATCGAAACACTATACGAAAATTATAATAAACGTCACGACAATGTAAATAAAATACTTACAACCAACATAAAAATGTTTCGGCTTTCCCCTCTTGTTGACCGCGGTTCAAACCAACCCAATAGCACAAAACCGAAACTTTCTCCAATTAAACCAACTAATTACAAGGTTTGTTTATCACCAAAAAATTAATACTTTCAACCCATTTCGACCAAACTCGAACCAAATTAAAAATAGAAAAATACACATTGCATGTTATATTTTCTTAGTGGGATGTGTAGGTAATGACAAGCGGATTATTATTTTGTACATGGATCGTTTTGCATGTCGAAAAATCGACAGATTCGGGTGGTTTTGTGGGTGGCCGGTCGCGGTGGTGTAACAAGGAAGAGGAAGACAATTTTTATTTTTTAAAAATAAAAATGAGTGTGTGAGTCTCTTTATATAGAAAAAGCACTTTGGTCCTTTGACACTTTTGGTCCTCAATCTTTCAAAGTCTTTTAAATTATAACACGAGGGTGTTCGTTTTGAGCTTATAACCGACCAAAGACTCGGGTCTTATAAATTCATAATTATTTTTCTTCCGTTGACGTTATCTTATTTGTAAAACATTTAATAAAATGTTAAACCACGTAAAACACGACTTTTAAACACGGTTTTTACGAAAACTCGGGGAAAGCCATAAAACACTAAAATAAATAAAATTTCGCTCTCGGCGAAAAAATATGAAATTTTCAAATTTTCTCAAACACTCAAACGAATAGAAATTCAAAACACGGCTTACAAAATAGCCAAAAATAATGATTGTTATCAAATCGCCCAAAACGAAAAATGATTATTCCTTATCAATCGTAGAAAATAAATAACGGCTCGAGATAATCGGCAGCCTAAAACTCGGGTTGTTACATATTGTGTAGAGATCAGGTCCACAAGTACCCGTAAGTAGGTTGTTTCCCTGAAGATCTCTAAGAAAGCATGTAGATTTATTGAATGCAACATTTAAATCCGCATCACAAAATTGACCAATAGAGAATAGATTGTGATTGAGGCCTTCAACGTAAAAAACCCTTTTTATCATGACATTCTCTTGAACCAAATCTTCATATCCAAGAATATGTGCAAATTGATCATTTTTGAACCATACCGTACCCAGATATTTTTCAACGAAATTACATAGCAACTTGAGGTTTCTCATCATGTGCTTTGTGCATCCAGAGTCAATGATGAATAGGATGATTTGTATGGTCTGCAAAACATTTAAAAGACGATGGAGAGATGGACAAATTGGATCCTATTTTGTCTAATGGTTATGAGTTAGTAGTAAACATAGATTTAATATTTAAAGGTAAGCTATCACTCGCTAACGCATTGTCATTTTTAACCTTGGGTTTCCATTTATATCCCGATAGACATTATTTCTATATCCACCAAGTCCATGCCTTACTAGTTATCTCATATAGCATCCTAAAGTAACTCTATGATTTCTAGAAAGTGGTTTTTGTAGCAACTGTTTTCTTATAGGGTGTTGCAACAGATTGGTTCGCTTTCTATGTGGGTTTTCTAGTACTAATAGGCACTAACTTAGGCTTCTTAGTTCTAGCATTCACGTCATTGATAAATTTAGAAATACATGCATCATGATTTGAATTAAACACACATTTGTCACAAGTAACACAAACAACTTTTGCAATCGAAGTCTTAGCATTCAAACTGTTATTACACGCAGTTACAGACTTTGTTTTATTCGAAAAACTAGAAATTATATGGTGGTCTTCTAATTCCTTCTTCTTAAGCATCACTTGACTATTGTTTGGCATGACCTTATCTTTCATTTGGTGCTCCTAAGTTGTGGCCTGCTAACACTAGTGTTGTGAATTACTCTTGTAGAAGTAGACATGTGAGGATTATAACTCTTAAAGTCTGAGGTGACTGAGGTGTTCTAGCTTGTGTTGAAGTGTTTAGTCTATACATTCTTGGTTTAATCATATTCGTGTTTCTTTCAGCTTGTTTTTGTTTTTGATTTTGAGGTAAAATCTGTAAAGTGACTGGTTTTGATAAATCTTTTTTCTTTTTTTCTTGGGAACAAATCTAGATTTTGAAAAATGTTGTCTTTCAATAGAATTTGCAAAAGGAGACGGTTTTCCCAAAAGTGATGGTTTTGAACTTTAAAGGCATTTGGTTGTCTAACAACTGGTGGCTTTACAAACTTAGTATCTACATATTTTCCTTTTGCTTTATTCAGCAATGCACGCATTTCAGCATTCACAATTTTCTTGTCTTGTAATTGAGCTTTCAAATCGTTGATTTCAATCATTTTATGGTTAAGTTCAGCAATTAGGGAATTGTTTTTCGTTTTCAAAACTTTTTCATTGTTCCTTGATGTGAAAGATTGCTTAACCCAATAGTTTTTACAAACACACTTTTCTTTTGCATTTTGCAAAGCAATTTCAAGATTAATACAATGTTTCTCTAGTTATGCAAAGCTTTTGTCATGTTTTTGTTTATGACTCTTGGAAAGCTCATTTTTAAGACGTTCACATTCTTTAATTTTCTTAAGATATTTGCATGCCATTTCAGAATATTCATCAATATCATCCAAAGAAAAAAAGAATAACACACAAAAATCCCTAGAGAAAAATTCTTGCAAGTGTAGATCATCGACTTTTGGAAGATCTGTTTTTTCATGTTCAAGTTGAGATTTGAGATCATCGATTTTCATTTTCAGGTCATCAACTTCTTTTTCAACAGATTTAACATAATTCAAGTCTTCGAGCATTTCTTCTTTTAAATCATTTTCAAAGATCCCAACACTTTTCAAAGGTTTATGAGCAAGCGAAATTAAAAGATCGTGAACTAACAACTTTATGTCATGAGTAATTAGATTTTGCCAATCAATTTTACGTTGTTGCCAATCCTTTTCAACAATAGATCTAATGCTATCTACATTGGCTTGAACATCTTAGAAAGCATACTTACTTTTGCTTATTGATTTGTGCTTTGGCAAATATTCAATGTTTTTTACCAGATTTATTGGTTTCTTCTGAAAAGTGTTTTGAAAATGTTCTTTTTCACTTCAATTGAACAATACAGTTGCTCACGAGACTTTTGTTGTTATGGAACGATAAGATCATAAAGTTTATTTAGTTTTGTATAATCATATGGTTTTACTAAATCACCCAATTT
>BQNB010058362.1:14078-37789 GCA_026074375.1 Tanacetum coccineum | reverse complement strand
CATTTTCTTTGCAGATATACATCATATTAATGCATGATATACATCATATTAATGCAGCATGACAATTTTGTAATAAACCATAAACTAAATATTAACTTTTAATTAACAGAAGTGTATTATTGGAAATTTCAATTTACTACTTCTCAAAAAATGCTCCTTCCATTTTTCTAGATCTGGACCCATACACATCAGTTCATCTAACAAAAATCAATTTTCGTAACCGTCTACATCTACATGATATCTCCTTTAACCTAAAAACTATGTCGCCTCCTCCCTAAATCAACATATGAAGATCTGCTTAACCTAAAATCTATATCACGAATCCACCCTAACCAAAACACCAAAAACATGTCACGAATACAGCAGAAACAAACCACAAGAACATGTCGTGAATGAAAATGAGATCTTTTTCTTTATTGTTTCTTGTTACTCGAATTATAAAACAAGAAACAGAAGTTACAAATCCCTATATAAGGGTCGGGTTTCTTGTTACTCGAATTTATCACTATTTGTTTGGATCGAGCAAGCATCAATTCGAGATCTACAAATTCAAAAGTGGTTTTAATTCCGATTTTTTTTGTTTGTATATTTGACAATCAATTTTGATTTTGTATTCGTTTTTTGCTTAAATATATATAAAACAATTTTTTTTATATCAGTTTCAATCTATGAATATGTCATTGGACAATTGCTTACTGACCTTTTCTTGCACCAATTTAGCTTTCATGAAACTTGTGTACAATATTGGCACCAAAAAGAAACTAGGCTGGGAGCTTAATAATATAATATATATGATACTATGCTACTAATGAAAAAAAAGAAGATGATGGGTATCCGAATAGTAATAGGATTCCCGTTAAGTAAGACAGAAAATTGTTGACAAGGAAAAAAGATATCCAATAAGGTACATAAATGTTATGATATTTGGAAAATTTGGGGATGTGGCTGAAGAGATAAAAAGATACTGTATAATTCATTGGTTTGCGTAAAGAACTAAAAACCTGTCACATGAAGACTAGTTTTTTTTAACCGCACATGTAGACTATCGTTATTTGGTTTTCCTTGGCAGCAATATACTAAGCAACCTGTCGGACAGGATGGAGACGGTACACGAGTTAAATTCTTAAGATACATGGTTTGCACAGAGTGTTGTAAGCCAGAGGGTACAACACTGTTTAATGAACGACAATTTGTACAACACTGTTTAAAGATTTTTTTTGATTAATTGTTAACATTGTTTTTATGTGTAATTATCATTTTCATTAAATATGTGGGGAAAACAATGAGATTTTGATTTAGTTTGGGTATTTTGTTTAAACAGGTCTGATTATTAGTTCAGGCAATGATCTTCAAATCTGCTTGTTTAGAACATGATGGGCAAAACGATCTTCAAATGTGAATCCAACATAACCGAACCCGACCAACAACCGTCTCATATATGCACGAGTTCTGTTTTTTTTAATAAGTGCTGATTTTTAAATAATTTTTTGTGTTTGTTTTGTGACAGGATTCTATTTTTGGAAGGGTACTAAAATAAATTTAATGATAAAATGAAGGGTGTACGTATGTTCGTCGAAGAGTGCACGTATGTTATACATGCTTAGGGAAAATATGGGAAGTCAGGTTTGTTTGCATATGTTTTAGATGGCGTGCACAAAAATCTTCTCGAAGCCGTACATTTATGTTTTCGAAGCATGCATTTATGTTCTCAAAGTCATGCATTTATGTTCTTGAAGCCGTGCATAAATGTTATTTAAGAGAATGATTATGAAGTTTCTGTCGGCACTGCAAACATACATGTTTTTTGAAGGCGTGGTTTTTGAAGGCGGCGTGCATATACGTTATAGGAGTAATGAATTTGATGAGGCGTGCACATATGTTTTTCGAAAGCGTGTGCATATGTTCTTGTAACTTGGAAGGCGTGCACATATGTATTAATTAATTTGATAATAAAGTGAAGAGTGTAATTATATTGTATTTGATAATATATAACGGTTATATGATATGTTTTTGTTTATTTATTTATGTTTTTGGTTTGTTATTAGTTTTGATATTACATATATATTTTTATGTTTTTTTGTTATAAATTTTGAAGATTAAAGAACTAGAAACATATGTGCAATTACCCTTCAAGCAAAAAAAGTGTACGCAAAAACATATGAAATTTACAATATTTATAAAAAACATATATGCACTCGCTTTTTTTTATCTAAAAAAATATAGAATAAAAAAAATTAATTCTGAAATTTAAGGGGTTATAAAATACGTTTTTTAATTAATAAAAATAACCAACAATCAGGACCTGCACTTTATAAAAATAACCAACAAGCCCCTCACAAATATAATGAGTTAGAAATATATTTTATTTTTCCAGCTTTAGCTCCTGTACTTATGTATAAAGGTTGTTATCTCAACAGTCTGCCATAGAATAATAAAGCTTCGAAGACTTGTTTAAGTTATTGGAACATTGTCATTGCATAAAGATCACAGCAAAGTCAAAGCTTCACGGTTGGTATTATGTACATTACAATGACACCCTTTGGTTGATTTTTCCAAATCTGTTTAAAATCTCCAGTGTTCCCCACGAAATCATGCTTTTCCAACACAAGTTTTCTTTGTCTACAAAGTGAAAATGACATAAATTAGCGGCACATAGGGTGCGTTTAGTTGGGGGAAACACCTTTGTTTTCACAAAAATGTTTTGTGGAAAACAAGGAAAACATATATCGTGGTCAAATCATTGTTTTCCAACAAAATTTTTTACAAAACACAAAACATGCATTTTCCAACTTAACAAAGGAAACTACAAAACACATTTTATTTGTTTTCCTTGTTTTCTTTTTAACCCTCTTTGTTTTCTTGAGAATGGAAAACAGTATCACATGAACGCGTTTTTTATCTTTTGTGAAAAATAAATCTCCTCATTTTTTATACAAATCTGAAAACATAAAACTAGGAAATTTTTTCTCCAACTAAACGCAACCATATGTTGGAAAATTATTTCAGGTGCATTCAACTTCAAAGTATTCAAAAACGTCTCAGTTCACTCTATCTTTTTATAGGAAAAATGTGGCGTGACCGTGAATATAAGGGACGGAAATAGAGTAAGAGTAGATTGTACGTATTTTTGGCATTTGAGACTTCTAACACGAAATCTAAACTATGATAGTTGAATATAACATGTACAAATGGCAAAATTTATGGTACGAGTATTGTGTTGTTCTTTCTTACCGGTGTCACTTTTAAAGAAAATAAGATTACGCAAATTTTCTAAACGCATATCTTCTGAAAATATTTTTTTGGGTAAAAGATTTTTACCCTGGTAAAATATATAACTCACAAAACAATGAAGTACAGGAAATGTAGTTAAGCACCACATTGACTAAGACCAAACACACCTATTGTGCTTCAAACCAACTAACAAGTTTATTGATATGCCAATCACATGAAAAACAAACACCTAGCCACTATATGAAAAAAAAACTAACTGTCACGAATAAGCGAGCTAGGAAGCTTTCAAATGTGTAAAAACAACTCCACCCTTGTAGCTTCTTAAATCTGAACGAAAGCAATTTGAGGAGGACAGTGGACATGATCACTTCAATAACTTGTTCCTTAGACCGCTTCCTCTTTTTAAAAAGCCTATAATTCCGCTCTTGCCAAATAAAATAAGTACAAGCCGCAAATACAAGCTTAGCAATAACACCTCTAGTCGAACGTTTCTTTGATATAGGAATAAGACAATTCACGGTCGTATCCAAAGAAGACGAGACGTTAGGCAAACCGGCAAGGATCTTCATATAAGCCAAAACATGTGACGACAAAACACAATCAAAAAATAAATGGTCATGGGAGTCCGGTTGCGTTTCACAAAGAGGGCATTGAAATAGGTTTAAGTTAGTATCACCACTAACATCCCATTGTCTCAATGCATCTAGGTCTTCAACTTGCGCTTAATAACCAACCGCAAATGAAAAGCATGACAAGTAATACAATGAGAAAACCACACCAACTTATACAACCTCCTCACCCATCGGTTTAATATTGTCCCAAACAGTGGCAACGGAAAAATGGCTATCCACGCCATTATATGTCCTCCACACCAACTGGTCGGGCGTGTTTGGGTCCAAAATTGGAACAGTAAGCGAATAGATCATGGGATATTTCAATTACCACTCATTTGGCCAAGTCTACCCTCCATTATTTATAAAACCAACAACTTTAAACGATAGATGAAAACCGGCCCTTGTTATATCTCTAGTAGTAAGGGAGTGCGCGAGAGGGCTTAAAGGACACCATCTATCAAACCACACCAAGGCCGAGTTACCAGCCCCTAAACGGTACCAAATAAATTGACAAATCATCAAACCAATTACTTGATTGATGGTTTGATGATTAGAAATCAAAAATTTCCATATGCAAGTCATCTCCTCAACCTGTCAATATCGCCATGCAAGCCATACCATATGGGGAACAAATATTACATTGTAGATGCGTTTTGTTAAGACTGCAAGTATGAAAAGAATAATCTGATTCTGACGAGATGATACACACCTCGTCAAGAAAAAATAAGAGTAAATGTTGGTCCTAAACACCCGTTCAAGCCTCTCCTATGTGATATCATCTAACGAATATGTTGAGTACTGGGCTGCGTGATATCATCTAAATCAATATGTTGAGTACCGCACGGCTGCATCGTTCACCAGAATATCGATGCACCCATTTTTCTCAATGACCTTATCAACTACATTCTTACAGTTAATGTTATACCCTAGATCAGTAGGTATTGCAGCTAATCTTTGACATGTTAATGATCTTCAAGGTGTCATTTGCATCTATGTCTTCATCACCCTTCACATACGTGAAGGCTATAGTTTCACCCTCGCTTGCAAATGCATAAGAAACGACCCTTCCAATACCTAACGCGCCTCATATGTCCCAAAAATAATTAGATCTTTGTTGTTGTTGAGACCACAATAAAAAAAATCATAATAAATAAAATAATAAAATAACTAGTCAGGCGTACGTATAACTTAGCAGAAGGCCTGTAACGATAGTTGGTGAACTGAGGGAGAGGGTTATCATTAAGTTTTAGAACTTAAGGGCAAGTAGTAGTAATACATATCAGCGGATTCAGCAAACCTTCACAAAGTTTTTTTATAGCATAATCGGCATCACAAGTCAAATATATACAACTCTAAAGAGTGAAAACTTGAAGGCAAAAAGAAAACCAAGGCAAGGGCAATAGGGAATTAGTGTGATGCAGTGCTGCACCCGTTAAGTTATACTAACACAATAAGTCAGTTACTCGTAAATTACAGTAAAAGATAGTTAGATATAACATTCTAGCACAAGGTTAGGTTAAGCACAGCCTGTTGACACGCCAAGTTGTAATTTGTAACCAATCAGAGTAACTCAATCTAGTTGACCCAGTAATCGAAGGCTAAGCCCAGCTATGTATGTCATATAATGGTATCAGGACCTTTGTGGTGTCTCTTCAAGTATGAGTGGATGTGCCTTCCAAAAGTCATCGTCAATTATATTTGAATGTTCCACTACTACTTTCTTGAGAGATTTAGCAACTCCATTATCTGTCACTGTCATCTCCTGGACATACAGCAATCATAAGACTCGTGTTTAGATCATGCATTACTATTACTGTAGACGGACTCATGAGAAAGGTAACGGGCAAATTACAATACATAACAACATACTTTCACCACAGTTCTATGTTGGTCACTGGAATTTAGAAATTCGTTACAAAAGTCATCCAACTTTTAAAACTGCTGTAAAAATCATTCAGCCAAGTCAACCTTTTACTGAAAATACTGAAAATAATTAAATTCAAAAGGAATTTTCAAGGTATACCGACTAAATGAAAATCAACAACAACAACGCTACCCAATCCCACTAGGGTATGGGACCGACTAAATGAAAATGAACTGACATATTTGTTTACTGCAAATTTATCCCAAAAGAATATGCAACTATGCGAGTTTTCTATTTCGGATGTCTACAGATATAACTAAATCATTTCTTAAATTGCCAGTGGTATGTAAGAGTGCCCATTAACTAAGAGGTTGTGGTTTGTGAGATAGGTGGTATAGTGGTATATGTGTGTGAAAAATTGCCGTTTTAAAACAAAAAAAATACAAGTTTTCTCTGATGAGAGAGATAGAGAGATGACCTTGTCCCAGAATACACAAGAACCATTGCGGAACATGATGGGCAATATACTGTAGTCAATACTGAATAACTCAGAGAGTATCTGATTCTTCTCCTGTGTTCGTGTCCCCTGCATAACAAACATTCTCATTAAAACAGTATTTAGAGTAATCAAATACAAAGAGAGATTGACAAACTTTCAGCCCATCTATGAATGAATATAAGGTGCAAATTTGTAGGTGGGCGTAATTTCAGACTTATCATATGTTTTTAAAAAAAGTTCGAAGTAAATACATAGGAAATACAAGAGAAAGTTGGGACCTTTAGCTTGCTTTGAGCTTCCCTTGTGGTTTTGCCAGACTTGACAAGCATCCAAAAGCAAGTATTATACTGATTGTTTATGTGACCTACACAAATTGAAAATACCAAACAAGTTACAGAAATGGCATGTAAGGAATAAATGAGTAAAACTATGTGCATCAATTTTGACAAATGAATAACAAGACAATGTACAAGGATGTTACCCAAAACATATTTTTCGTCATCCAACATATTTTTGGCCAGAATCGGTATTGATGAAACCCAAAACATATTTAGGTTGAGTAAAAGTAGTTTCCATATAGTGGTGACCTAAATGAATAAAGGTTGTATACTCGGCCTCCACATACATTATACCATTCAAAAGAAAATTAATTAGTAAATAAAATGAAGAGAAAGATGCCAAAATTTACTCACAGTCAACTTGTCTCCAAGCTAGATAATCTCGAATAATCGCAGCTGTTGGATAGCAAACAGCCCTTCCATCAAAATTTGGTAAGCACTTCGACTCTTTTTGCGGGAAGAATTCTTTCCATTTCATCACATATGCAGCAGTGAAAAACAAGCAAATTGCAGATACTATTTCACTGCAAGGATTAAGAGGGTAGGCAGACCAATATTAATTACAAAGTTGAAAAGACGTTTGTACCCTTCTAACTTGAACTAAAGGCGCATATCTTACCTGGCACGTCTTTGAAAAAGCTGACTATTCCCCTTTAAAACAAAGCTGAAAATCAAAAAATGTTGACACAAATTACCAACTACAGAGTGCATTAGCGCAAGATCAATGAATATATAATTAATTTAAAGTTTTACCTGTATTCATCACTCACTCCGTATGCAAATACAATGTCATTGAACTCCTCTAATACAGCAACGGCACATGAGTTCATAAGTTTCAGAGCTTGCTCGTCATTAGGCTTCTCAAATCCGTGAACGTCAGAAAATCTAGTCAAAAGGAATACAAGAAAAAAAATTAAGAAAACTATATTAACTATAGCATTTGTACTCTTTCGTGATATGGTTTTACCTGTGGAAATGAGAGCCATCTATTCGTATGACAGTCCAAGTAAATGGCAGCAACTTTTTATCAAACTGAAACAATTTAATATACTCCGGTTTTATATTATTGACATTCTGCTCAAAACGGCCAATCTCCTTGCAAAGACAGGAATAACCATTCCAGAAACTTTTTGAGGCTATATTTTCTGAATGGACAACTATGATCCTCTTCCGAAGTCTTATGACAGGGGCTTCGTTGTCATCGATCTCTATGGTTTCATCAACCTGGGTGAAAGTCGAGTTTTAGAGAGATTGTACTTTATGGATACTTAAAAACATTGAATATATAAAAATAAGAGAAATTCAAAAGTCGAACAGAATACAAACCTCTGTCCTGAGGATGCAAGAACCCTGGCGGTACATGCGCGGAATGTTTTGTAATTGATACCGAATTCATGGAATAGCATCTCGTTTTTTTCTTGCTTTTGGGTATCCTATATATAAGCCATATAGAATATTAGAAGCCTTGTGGGATTTGCAGCATAATATCATAAAGAGGTTGAAACTTTAGAAATGATAATCAATCCACAACTAATTTAGTAATTTTTAAGCACTATCATGGTGCAATTAAGATACATGATTTCTAAGTTGCTCTATAAGATATTGCAAGTATTTTATATTATGCATTTTAAACATTATCCGCTTTTTCTTCAACAAATGAAATACCTTCATTAAGCACATAAAAAAATACACACCTTCAACTTTTCCTGTGCTTCTATTTCTGATTTCCCACTTTTAACCAACATCCAGAAGCATGTATTGTACATATTGTTTGAATGACCTAGAAGAACAAGCAGGGTCATTTAAGTAATTACTCACATAGTAGTACATGCAGGGTGAGCAAAGTAATTACTCACGTTCTCTTTGTCTCCATGCAAGATATGCTTGAAGAGTGTCGGCTGATGGGCAGCTTATGACTCGAGCCCTAAATGGAGGAGTAGATCTCATGTCCTTTTGAGGAAAGAATTCTTTCCATTTTTTCACATATAACGATATGAAGAAGGATCCAATGATTGAAAGAATCTTGCTGCAGTTTCAACTTCGTTGTTAAGGCAAGCAACACTAAAAGAAATATAATTCCAAAGCAATTCTTGAAAAAAAAAACAATCTCCAGCGATATATTTAATCACCTTTCACGTCTTTGGTGAAATTTGGTTTCCTTCTTCAAAATGAAACTGCAAGCAACACCAGAATACTATAACTAATATTCCATATATAACTTTTCTTTAATGTACTGATCGATAAAGTAGGAGATTTGATATTTGAGGTCTCACCTATACTCGTCGCCATAACCATAAGCGAAGACAATATCTGGGTACTGCTCTATCACCGAGGTTGCACAGGAATTCATCAAATTTAGAGCTCTTTCATCATTCGGTTTTTCAAACTCGTTAATTTCAGAGAATCTGCCAAATTAGGCAGATGGTTATAAGTAATCAAAACTAGTAAGTACCAGTTAAGGTAGCCTAGAACAACAACGGTTTTACTAAACAATTTTACAGTGTCATAATTGTAGCCTAGGGTGAAAATTAAGCAAAACAAAGTAATACCTTTCAAAATTGTGACCATAAATCCGGACTACAATCAAGTTAGGATACATCACTTCATCTTCAAGTTCAAAGGACTTCACATACTCATACTTGCTATTCGCCATGCCAGCCTGTAATCAGTTCCAATAACAGTTCAAAATTTGAAAAAGGAATACAGCTCGAAATTCAAATTTGTCGCATGTTGCCACACTACTTATAATAGACACACATCAAAACAATCAGGGGGTATCGTTGTCGAAACAAATTGTTACAAGACTTATGAGACTGTTGGAAGAATATTCGTTGTCTCCTCATACAACTTTCAATGTGTTTTACAATGTTGTAAACCTCGCTACAAGGTCGGTCACCGAGGTGAGTTAAGCTGAATTAGCCAAAAAAATCAGTTTGGTCAAAACTCGGTTTTAATTAGTTAGAAAACGGTGTTACTGTTTCTAGACATATTTCTAGAATTATATAGATTATATGCTCTTATGGCCATGTGATACATAAATTTATACATAAAAATTCCAGTCTGAGTACGGCTCAAGTACCACCTAGCGAGTTTTACAACGATGGTGTTATATGAGAGAAGCAATCACGGTCTATGAGGTACGCTTTCTTTATAAAAAGAAATTACGTATTGAAATTAATTTCGGTTGTAAACCGGCCACTAAAAATCATTTCTATAACAGATTCACACGTTGTAAGTGTAGTTTGACTCGACTGATACAATTCAACTCGTAAGATAACAGATTAAACCAAGTAGGATCAAACCAACAGCGAAACAGAACATTTAACAGATAAACGTAGAAGGATCCGTGTTAAGGTGGGAAGTCGAGCCTTATTGGCTCTGATGTACACGGCCTAACCGGTTTTCCCATGGCCGTTACCGGACATTTTCCGGCATCCACCGAACGAGGTTTAACTCTGGTCTTTTAAGTCTCTAGGACACCCTACCACCAGGCCTCCTTCGAGATAGTTAAACACTTGACAAAATCACATGCATTATTATTACAAATGCTTAAAAAGGAACCGGTAAGCGGTGGCCTAGTAGCAAAAGGATTGCAACTATCATCACATAAATGAGTGAGGTCTCACATTTGTGATATGTGCAAACAACCTGAAGTGGTCACGCCAACCCGTGGATTAGTCGGCCGAAAGGTCGGAAACCATGGTCACCCAAATGCTTAAAAAAGCTATAATACATCAGACCTAGATACAAGCAACTAGCTCTAACTAACAACTAGTAACACAACACCTCATCATTAAACAATAAATCTGCTTATTTTCAGAACATAAACACCAACTTTTTCATTCAGGCATTATATCAAACAGTTGGCAGACACATTACAGTATAATACTATCAATAAATAACATCAAATTTAAAATAATAATGCATTATGTAACATGACCCAGAACATAAAAACTAAGACCAATTTTGTTAAACTGAAGAAACAGTATAGAATAACTAGAATCCTAATGAAAGCTTACTTGTGGGTCAAATGGTGTCGAAGAGTAGAAATCTTTGCCAAGTAAAAACACGACACCTTTTTAAAAACCGGTTCAACCGGTTGAACGGAGGAGTGAAGGGTCCGATGTAAACCGGGTTTTGCTTTAAAGTTAGACCGGCAGGTTTAGTCGAGCCGCCGACAGGAAACCGTCAGGTTCAAACAAAAGAAAGAAAATTGTTAAATTTAGGGTCCGTGGGGTTTGATTAGAAATTGGATTTGGTATAGGATTTGAATTTGAGATAGGTTTAGAAGAAAGAAATTATATTTATTATACGTAGTTAGATTGAAGTAATTTGTTTTATTTTAAATTAAAAAAAAAGAAGATAATAATTAAATATGTGGTTGAAAAAAAGGGTAAAGGTTATTTATTATCAACTTACTTTTTCATTTGTACCGTAATGACCAACTTAATTTTTTTTTACTCTCTACACCCACGTACTTGTTTGTTTTGTGATAATGTTACCCATATGACCGGCTAGATTTCCACGTCGTTATTTTTTATTTTTTTTATTTCAAATAATTACACATGTCTAGTTAAAGGGAATTGATATGTACCCATATAGATTTTATTGATACACATAGAAATAGTTGCAAATAGACTATTATGCCCTCCCTTGTATTTAGTTTATTGTTTGACCTTTTCCTTAAAACTTCCGGTAATCCCCATTCTTGGTTTTTTGCTTTCCGTCAATTTACGATGTTCACACAGGATCCATAGAACCCAATTTAACTTTATGCGATCTAATAAACTAAGAATACATTATATTCAGAAAGCTTATCCCATGTAAATGTTTCCATGTTACGATCGTGCAAATATATTACAATCATGAGGCAAACATGAAAACCAGTTACATGGTTTAATTATACATCTGATTGATCGCGAACAATAAAAACATAGTGACTGATTTGAATGTAAAAAGATTGATAAGTCAAATAATCAATTGTGTGTTAGTGTGTATATGTGATGATCAAATAGCGACGTGAATATGATCGTTAATTGCATATGGGGAGGCAGAAATAACTACCAGGTATACAAAATGGGGGTTAAAAACTACATAAGGGCATAAGGGTCTATTTATAACTTTTTTATGGCTGTGTTTGGATAGGGGCTTTTAGGGGCTTATGGGGGCTTGGGCTTTTAAAATAAGTCGGCTTATAAAATAAGTCTCGTTTGGCACGCGGGCTTATGAAAGGGCTTTTAAAATAAGCCGGCTTATAAAATAAGCCCCATAATAAGGGCTAAAAACTTTAGCCCGGGGCTTTTGAATCATAAATTACTTATATACCCACAAAAATATCTAACATATACCAAAAAAAAAATTAATTGTGTCCTTTTTAGTAATTTTGCAATAATAAGCCCCAGCCCCAGCCCATTTGCCAAACAAGTTTAAAAAAATACAAATTTTAATTTCGGCTTATAATATAAGCCCCAGCCCCAGCTCCAGCCACAACACAAGCCCCAGCCCCAGCCCATTTTGCCAAACATACCCTATGTGTATGAATCAAATTGATATGTGTACATATCAATTCCCCTAGTTAAATTTTAGTATTAATTGCATAAATGGTCCCTTTGATCTTCTTCATCAAATTTACAATATAGTCCTTTTACCTTAAAAACACTTATCTTATTTTTCACTTATATCAGTTTCATCACAACACACCCACCACAAAAACCATCGAATGGCTTGCAACGGCACCGAAGGAGGAGGATGTGAATCAGGTGGTGGCTGCTACAAAGACAATCAAGAACACAAACCTCCAGCAACCGATGATGCTAACAACAATCATAACCAGATTACATGTCTCAAATGTAATTCCCATTAAAAAAATTATGTGGAAACTTTAAGCTTGTTGTTACTTCTAATGCCATGATTTCGCCTCTCGATAAAGTCCTTGTCGCATTCTCCGGTGACGCTTCACCAAGGTTTATATGTACTACAAATTTTGATTATTTTTCGCATCCTCCTCCTCCGGTGCCGTTTCAAGTGATAATGGATAATTTGACCTCCTCCGGTGCCGTTTCAAGTGATAATGGATGGATCTACATGATTGAGTGATAATGGATAAATTGTTAAAAAAAATGTTTTGATGATGATGATGATTCAAATAGTGCAGAGGTGTTTTGTGGCAATGACTTAATTTCTTTTATAGCTGATAGGTATGATTCAACAGTGATAATGAAGTTGACTTTTTATTAGTGGAAGAATAACAGTTAAGGTGTTTTGTGGCAATGACTTAATTTATTTTATGTAAAAGAATAAATATGTGGAAATTGTATATGCCAACGTGTCAGTAACAATTTGTCATGTTGGTGATATCCGAACAAAATTTAAAAGTACGTAGGTGTAGAGAGTACAAAAAAAAGTAAGTTGGTAATTACGGTACAAATGAAAAAGTAGGTTGGTAATAAATGGCCTTTACCCTTGAAAAAAATAGTTAAATAAAAATTGAATTCTTATTGGTTGGATTGGGGTAAACCCACTAATGCAGCATGGATTCATATTTAGGGATTAAATCATGTGTCAGTGAAAGAAAAAAGAAACCAAATATTGGATTTAACAAATCTTTCACCCTAAACCCATTTAAACCCTTATACCAAACGGGCCCTTAGTATGGGTAACTTTATTAGTAACCACGATAACTAAGGGCCCGTTTAGTTTGTTGCTCGGAATTACAATGACTATGAGTTTGATAGATTGATGGAATGTGAATGGGTTTATATTTTAATATCATTATAAAAAATAATATTATTTAAATAATATATATAGCTACTATACTTTGTTTATTTATGATGGACCCACATGAAAAGAAAAAAAAATAATTAACTATTTTAATTTAAAGTGTAATGTGAGAGGGCAAATTAAAATAATGATAAAATATCAATTAATAGTGTGAAAGACACACCTCCACCCATGTTTCATTCTATGTGTATGGATTTATTTTTTCATTCCCAATTGTGGGTCCCACTACAAACCAAACATGTGAATCATAGAATAATTTCATTACTTGATTCCATTGCCATAAAACAAACGGGCCCTAAACCTTAATGGACCCTAAGTCCACAGACAGGGCTTGGGCCGACTAACTTAATCTATCTAATACTCCCCCGCAGTCCGAGCGGCAAAATCGGGAAAGCTCGGACTGGAGAAAAAACAAAATAAAACACTAAAGCAATAACTAGTTATTTGATGAAGACATCCGACATCAAGCGGAGACTGATCTTCAAAATAGAAAGTCACGAACTGATAACCCAATGTATCATACGAGATAACCCAAAGTATCCCGAACCTGGATAAACCAAAGTATCCTTTTTTCATATGGGATAAACCAAAGTATCCCGGACCCGGATAAACCAAAGTATCCTTTTTTTATCAAACACCAAGACGTCGGCATGAACCAAAACCAAAAAATAAAGAAAATAAAACAGAGATATAGCATTACGCAGTCACACATGGCTTTGTTTGAGGCTTTGATGATAAAAAAAATGAATGCAGGAAACCAAAATGTTTGGATAAAAATATATGGCAGCAATTGGATGCTCTGAATGAATTTTTTTTTCTAAGGATTAAAGGGTGGCGACTAGGGTTTGACGGGGTGGTTTAGGGGAGGCGGCTCAACGCAGCCACCTAGGTCTGAGGATCAGACCCGCTCTGATACCATGTTAGACAATGAAAACCCCGTAGGTGTAACTTTATTATTAACCACTATTTATATATTACAAAGACATGATAACCTAAACCCTAATGGACCCTAAGCTCACAGACCGGGCTTGAGCCGACTAACTTAATCCATCTAATAAAAATATGGTTGAGCCTGCGGGAGGATGGATAAGGGAATGGGTGGAAAGGAGGTTCAAAAGGGTTGAGAGGGTTTAAATGGTGGTTCAACAGCTTTAAAAAGCTGTCATATTTACATTTAAGGGTCCAAAATGGGTTTCATAAAAGAATGAGTAATTGCATGGATGGTCCCTGTGGTTTGTCTAAAATTTCATCAGACCTCCCTATCTTTGTAATAAATAACACCGTCCGTCCCTGCCTTGGACAAGCATTGCACGCCTGGGGAAAATTGTCTTTTCTCTTTTGCCCTCATTAATTTCCTACCCACTCTTTATATTTATTCCCCAATAAATTTACCCACCCTCAACTATTACTTTTTCAGTTTTCTATAATCAAGAACATCATGGCCCTTGTTTGTGTGGACGAAGAAAAATGCCAACAACTTCATAGACTGATCAAAACCCTGGTAGAAGGTTTCATGGTTGCCCTATAAAGGTATTTTCTAGCCTTAATTTTCAAATATAAGATTATAAAGGTAGTTTCTAGCCCTAATTTTGTTTTAAATTCTTTTTAGGGTTCCACTTGTCCATTGCGTGGGTGGATCGATCCTCCAATGTGCAATCTTGTTGTGGCAATCATACTTGGACTATTGAGGGGAAGAAACAGGCTTGAAGCACAATTGTTAGAAGCTGAAATGGCTAGAAAATGGATGAAAAAGATGTTGGTTATTGCATGGTGTCACACCCCGTCAGCGGTGGAAACACGGGAATGCAACATAACGATCAATCATAACACAAGATACATAATAGAGAAAACTAAAATGCATTAATGAAAGTGTCATGATGACCATCAACCTCAAAACAGCCTTAAGTGATGTCCCAAATCAAGAACACAACACATAGTTGCCAATTATTACAACCATAAGCCCACGCAGGGGTCCACACAATCTTATCCTTAATCCTCAAGAAAATAAATCCATAACAAACATGAAATGCAAGACTTCTCAAACAAGATTCCTACGGGATTCTCTAAAAGTCCGCTACATGCACCACAACCTTAACAATCATTAACTTCACCTAAAAATGATACTCGAAAACGTCAACAATAATGTTGGTGAGCTCGTAGGTTTGACTCAAAACCCAGTTGTTGTGCCAATCATTTAAACAGTGGACAATAGTGCTATATGACAGTGAATATATGCATACAAACCCATGACTTAGCATCCCCGCTAATCATGTACGATGACCTAGCATCCCCGCTAATCACCAAAACCAGCATATACCAATGCTCTTGGAGCTGCAACTCCGATATGTCACTTACGCACCTAAAGGGCCTATCAGCTGGAGCACTATATTAGGGCAGGACCTCACACAAACTAGGGTAGGCGTACCCATCCGATCCAATCAAACATGTAACACATAATATTCACATAGCATTCATAAGCACATAACATTGTCCCAAAAACAAAACCACATTTCGCATAGTTCAGAAAACAGTTCAAAACACATTTGAGTATCATTTCCCTCCAACGGAAAAGATTTAAAAAGTAGGGCTATGAGAACTCACCTCAAGCAACTGTCTCCAACAGCAAACTTACTATCACACAAGCAAATGCAACGACGTTCGCACATGACCTAGTCCAGTTAATGTCCCATTTTAATCATTCATTTCTAAAATAGTTTTTAGGATTGATGCATAGGGGTCAGATGCTTGTTGTACGGTTATCTTAAACATTTTAGTGGTGTGATGGTTGATTCGTAGTAAAACCACTGGGAAAGTATTGAATTCCCGGGTCGTTATCCCCAACGAGGAGTGAATCGCTAAGTCAATGATTGGCTGGACATTTGAAACTTGAATGAGAAGGATTGGAATTCTAAATCTATGAGAAACATAAGGCCATTTACAATAAAAACGAGAAAATCACACAATTTAAAACTAAAAATGGAAACGGGATTCTATAAATGACATACTAAAAACCTTAATTCTTAAAAATTAACCTACAAAGATTTTTTTTTCACTTTTAATACACTCTAATTGACTAAAAAGGAAGTTTAAAGAAAACTAGAACAAAAACGGAGTTGAAATGAGCTTTAAATTTAAAAACGAGAACGGGAACGAATCATGTTCTTTAAAAAATGAAATTTTGTAAAATTAACCCTACGAAAGTAAAAAAATTCTTCCTAGAGACTATATGATGAAAGAAAATTTTCAAAAAAAAAGAACTATATTTTTTTTACTTTTTTAAATTTTTTTATGAATTAAATAACATTTTAAAAAGAAAAATAGATTAAAAATACTAAACTTAATAGTAAAAATCTAGAAAAAACTACAAAGGTCCTAAAGGCTATAAGGAATGCAGGAAAAATAAGCTTGAGAAACGGGCTTATCAAGTAAGCCCGTAAAAGCTTATAATAAGCTTCGAAATGCTTATTTAAAGTAGAAGTGAGAAAAGGGTTAAGTAATAGATTTTTCAAAAGGATACCGGATGAGCCATTGTAGCACAATGGTTATGGTGTGGGGGTGTTAAAGCGTTGGTCGATGGGGTTGAGGTCCCGGGTTCAAGCCTAGGCTTACCCGGGGCTTCCCCTAATCCTAATGTTTTTAAAACTCATATTTTTTTACAAATTTTTAGAAAAGCTAAAAATAAGCAACTTTAAAAAAAAGACAAAATTTTTACAAATAAAAAATAAGCACGAAAATAAGCAATTGAAAGTGACATTTAGTTTTTTTTTCTTTTTCTTACACTAAAACTAATTTAAGCTAAACTGTTTGGGCTTTTTAAGACAAATAAGCTAATGGAAATGCAAAATAAGCTAAGACAGATAAAGGGACTTATCTAAAAAGCACTTAAGGACAAAAATAAGCAACTAAGATAAGCTAAACATGCATACAAGCTTAAAAAGCTATAAACACTTAAATTTTACTCTAAAATGCAAATAAGCTTGAATAAGCTCAAGCTTAAAAGAAAATAAGCTAAACTAGACTTAAACTACCCTAATAAGCTATACTCCTAAATAAGCAAAAACGATAAGCTAATAAGCTACAATAAGCAAAAATGCTTAGCAGTACTAACTAACAGTACTAACTTGGAGTTAGTACTGTTAGGCAAAAAGCCCAAAAGGACTTTTCTAGCTTAAAAATAAGCTAGCAAAAGGATCCTTATGGCTTAGTGGCTTATGCCACTGAAAAGCTTATCCAATAAGCTTCAAGAATCAACATTAAAAAGAGAGTTTGAAATTCAAATAAGCACTTAAAAAGCTTCAAGAAAAAGCTATCTCACACTGACTCAACACTTAGAAATTTTTTGACAGACTTAGAAAAAGAACAAATTAGCACATTTGAGCTTAAAAATAAGCAAACAAACAGATCCTTATGGACTTCTAACCTACAAACAGATTAAGTTTAGACCTAAAAGATCAATAATCAACACTCAAAAAACATTTTGAAATTCACAATAAGCAACAATAAGCATTTGAAAAAGCAAATTCTTTATTTTTAACTACTTAACTAAAATTTGACAAAGAGTTATAAAACCTAAGGCAGACAATCTGACACTTATACTACTTAAACTAAACACTTAAACTTGCATGAAAACTACAAAAATAAGAATCTAAACAAAGCTTAAGCTAATAAGCTAAACCAAACTGTTTTAAGACCAACAGTTCTAACAACTTATAGAAAAAGCTTGAAAACAAACATTCCAACTTAGAAATTCTTAGAAACAGCTTATAACAGCTTAAGAGAGCTTGCCAAAGTTGGCCAAGTGACCCATGCTCTTTTGAAAACCATTTTGACCCATTTTGAGGCTTATGCCAAACACTCCTCTAAATTTGAAAAATCAAATTTTAAACTGATTAAGACTAATTTTAAGCTACAAATTTCCAAGTCCAGAGATTAAATAGGCTAAAAAGGCAAAGATAAGCAAGTTTAAACAGCAAATAAGCACTTAGATAAGCTAGTTAAACTAACAGTACTAACTGTATGAACTAGCAGTACTAACTATGAAATTGCACAAATCACTTTTTAAACTAAAAACTAAGCAAGATAAGCACTAAACATCATAACAAAGCATAAACAAGCAAATAAGAACAGGCAATAAGCAGTAATAAGCACTTGAATAGTAAATAAGCTGAAATGAGAAACGAGACTTACAAGGGCCCTTGCTCAAAACAGGGCAAATAAAGCAATCTACAAGCTCTAGCTTGTATAAAACAAGCTAGTGACAGCAATAAGCCCTTCCCTTTTTGGCTTATCTTCCATTTGAGCTTTTTGAGTGATTTTTGGTGAAATGAACTTAAACTTTACAAACTATGAAAGAGTTTGTAAGTCTTAAGTAAACAGCTTAAGAATGTTTTTAAAAAAGAGCTTTTGTGAGCTTATAGAACAGTTTTAAAACACCAAAACACTTTAACTTAAAAATGAGATAAAACATAAAAACTTCAATATTTCATTAAACTGAAAATTAGTACAAGGCTTTTAAGAAAGAGATACAATAAGCTAAAAAGACTTAAATTATAAGATGAAAATTAAACTAAAAACTAACTGCCTCCTTCGGGCTTACAAGAAATCTATTTATACAAAGTGTATGAAGGTTCTAGGCCTTGTGCTTTCTTTGTGAGAGCTCTTGTTGTGTGAGAGAGAAACATAAGTTAATCTGAGCCATCAAAAACGAGTAGTGCCCAAGGCTTGTCATCTTAGCCATTGATCTTGTTGTCGTTATTGATGCCCAATGATATCAATGGGGATTGCCAAGGTGGCCATGACCCATGTAGGGTGTGGGGTGAGGGGAAAGTGACAGGTTTGGCTGGGGGTGAACAGTAAACAAGGAGAGGGGACAAGGATGCGTGAACAGTGGAGTTTATAATTGGCAGGAAAGCTTGTTTGAGAGTCAGGGGATGAAGTTTGGTGAAATGGCAAGTTGAGTCCCTGAAGGTGTACGTGTTTATTACACCACAAGTCCTTGTGGTGTATAACTTTAGGAGTTGGCAGATTAAGTCCCAAATTGTTATATGAGGGATTTCAGGGGAGGTCCTTGTGGTGTAAAACTATGAGGGATTGGCATAAATGCCCCCTCAAAGTTTTATTTAGGTTTTTAGGGTTTTGTAATGAAGGTGGGCTCACCTAGGGCTACTAGGTGGGTACAGGTGGGCTCACTTTTGGCAGTTTTGGTTTCTGAGTTCGGTTTTTGATGCCTTTTCCACTGACACATCCTGGACTTGACTTTTTGACTTTAATCTTTGGCTCTGATTTGACTTCTCTTCATGCTCTTTCCGTTCTGTGCTTGGTTTTGTCCATTTTTGGCTTTGAATTTGTCTTTTTCTTGAGTATCCGTTTCCTACACAATACAAATGCAAAACATACAAATACAATGTATTTTTGGCACGTTTTTGGTTATTTAAGCCCGTTTTTAATGGTGAAAGGTATGTGTAATTAAACACATACCAAAATCCCCCATACTAAGATATTGCCGTGTCCTCACGCAATGCTATAAGTAAACACTTACGAAAACTAAGAATCTCAATCCCCCTCGACTAGTAACCTCAAAAAGTAGCAAAGTGTTCATCAAGGGAAATGAAAGAATTAATAGCTTCGAAAAGCCCCGGTTTTCACCATTTTTTGTATTTACACTAATCTACCACTAATATTTTTGTATTTTTCCTTTTCTCAATTACTAACTTATTTGACTTCCGTTATTTATGTTTAGGGATCATAGAACAAGAACATTTCAATCCTAAAATGCCCTTAAAAAGGGTAAATTCATCGTTCCTGACTTTTCACTTATTCCAAACCAAGCTTAAAACGAAATCACCGTTAAGAACAAGAATAGATGCTAACACTACTCATATGTGCAACTTGTAAACTTTTCACTCCCGACAATTATTGTATTAAGGTGAATGTGCTATTTCGAATTTCAACCATAGATCAATGTTTTGCAAAATTTCTATGCTTCACATTCCATCCGAGAATAATGAGTTTGTAGGCGAGATCATCCCATGTAGCGACTTTCTTCTCGGCACATCCCAACCTTGCGGCTAAGTGACCAGGCTTTTGACACCCCACAGAGACTAGTATCGGGACTCACGGACCTTCGGTTTCAAAAATTCTTAGGTTTCTTGTATACACATAGCTTAAAATGAATTAGTCAAAGTTCAAAAGCATATTTAAATTTAAGAAAAAGAGATTTTCCCTATATTTATTTAACCACATACTTTAATATTAACATGCAATTGATACACTCGTAATCTTCGACTTTTTAGAAGGCTACAACATCGGTTGTGAGCCAGCAAGATGCAACAAACTTTTATCGGTCTCAGATTATTATTCTTACTATGGGCTTTCTTTTGAAGACTGCAACATCGGTTGTGAGCCGACAAGATGCAGTAAACCTTTTTCAGCCCACAGTTTATAGTTATCATTTTTTTTTTCATTTTTATACCACGATATATAGAGAATACTTCCTTTTGGAAAATTTAAGTATAAATTTGAACTAAGACTAAAAATTATTGTTGACTACATCTCAAAAATTTGTTGATTTAAGTTTAGTTTTCAAAGATAGCACGTATTATTAGTCCGATTAGGAGCTTATGGGAGAAAAAGCGACAAATTACACTTATGAGCTCTTAAGATTTCCAAATAATCCTTGCTTAGCATCCAACTTCTACTTAACACTATCATTTTTTGTTCTTCGCGAGGATCCGCGAACGCTTAGTCTAAAAGTTAAGGAACAAGCTAGAGCTCAACACGCTCAATCGAGTCAAAATTTATTCTTACTCTACCCAGCAGGAAAGACAAAATTGTGACAAAACACTTATTTTATTTTTGAAAATTTTTAATTTTTTTCATTTTTTTTGAAATTTTGGTGGTAAAAACGGGATTACGTGAAAACAACGGCTGCAGGCAAAATCAAATCGATAGATCCCCCCATACTAGAACTGAACATTGTCCTCAATGTTTTAAGAAGGGTCTCTATGTAAATCTAAGCCGTTTATAAAGTATGCTCAAAGATAAACGTTAGTCGATAAGATTTGGATACTGGATTCCCAAATGAAGCTGAGGATTTGAAGCTCGAAAGACAAAACATTGAGCACAAGAGACTTCAAAAATCCAGGACATCCTGGACAATATAACAATACAAACACAAAACACGGATAATGGAAGAGGCGAGCCTCCTCACACAACAAAACACTTATTCATTACTACTAAGCTAGCATACTACTACTACGGATAAACTAGGATAAGCATGGGGTGCCTCCCACGAAGCGCTTGTTTTAGGTCACTTAGCTTGACCTAATCCCTGAATTCAGTTGTCCTTAGGGAAGGTTTGGAGAACCGGGATATCCATAGCAGGGACATCCCCTCCAAAATAGTGCTTAACACGATGACCATTTACTTTAAAGTTTGGCCCAGAGTTTTGGGATAACTCAACGGTGCCATACGGAAAGATTTGAACAATGGTGAATGGTCCTGACCAGCGGGATTTTAACTTGCCGGAGAAAATTTTCAATCTTGAGTTAAAGAGGAGGACTTGATCACCGACGTTGAAAACGCGGTTTTTGATCTTTGCATCATGGATCCTCTTAGTTTTCTCTTTATAAATCAAAGAATTTTCATAGGCTTGATCACGTAGTTCATTTAATTCATTGAGTTGAACTTTGGGTTGATCACCCGCCAACTCAACCGGCAGATGACATGCCTTTCCATATACAAGCTTGTACGGAGTGCACCCGATGGGTGTTTTGTACGCTGTACAGAAGGCCCAGAGAGCGTCATCCAGTTTGTCTGACCAAGAGGCACGATTTTCACCCACAGTCCTTTCAAGAATTCGTTTCAAGCCACGATTCGATACCTCAACTTGCCCACTTGTCTGCGGGTGATACGCGGTGGAGAGACGACGAGTGACTCCGTATTTAAGCATGACCTTTGTAAACTGGTCATTGCAAAAATATGTTCCACGATCACTTATGATGGCTCGAGGGGCACCAAATCTGGCGAAGAGAGATTTAAGAAATTTGCAAACTACTCGAGCGTCGTTTGTGGGGAGCGCCTTTGCTTCAACCTATTTTGATAGGTAATTTTCTTAGATTTTAGTAATTAAAAAAATAACGTTTCTTAAAATTAACACTAAATTTTTCTTTTATTTTCAAAAAATACTAGATTTAAATGAAAGTAAATGCAAAAAGAATTTTAAGTTTTCAACTATTTTTTCTATTTTTTATGTTTTATAGAAAAAAATTAATAACTAAAATCCTACTTTAATTCCTAGAAAATACAAATTTAACTGGAAAAATATAGAAAAATAGTTTTTATAAACTACAAAGGTGCAGAAAAATTATGGAACAAAAAGCCCTAATTTCTATAACTCAATTAATATGAACCCTAATTATAAAACTAAAAACTAAAAATATTAACTTAATTATTATTCTAGAAAAGACAGGGTGCAAACTTGGTAAAGTGAAAGACAAGGGTAGGCGGGGTAACTTGAACAATTTTACACTATAGAGAAAACGGGTAACCCTAGACTTTAAGAAAAGTACAAAACAGACCCTGCGCTTGGGCTTATTTTTGGCTTATTAAATTTTGAGAATTAGCAAAAACTTAAAACTACAAAGTTGCTTAACAGCTTATTCTTAACAACTTTAATAAAGGCACTTTGGACTTTAGACCAAAGAATAAGCTGAAAAATAAGCTGCAAGTCTGCTGTTACAGAAAGTAGGCTTTAGAGAGCTTTTTTAGATTTTTGCTTATAAAGAGCTTATAACTTGATGAAAGCTAAAACTAAAAGTTGCTTATTCTAGCTTAAGATGTGCATGAAAAGGATTTACACTAAAATTTACCTAGAGTTAACAAGATTAGAAAGAAAATTAAGATGGAAAAATGCTAAGTTTTGATGAAACTGTTTTTGAGCTTTTTAAGAATAAGCTAACAAGCTTATTTTTGGACCTTAGGTGCTGAGATTATGGGAATAAGCTAAGCTAGTTTACTAAAATCAACCTAGATAAAAGGTTTTATAAAACTTCTCAAGAAAATTAGAAAAATTCAAAGTAAAAAATAGCAAAAATCATGCTGATATGTTGTGTGTGCTGATGCACTTGGCTGCTGGTGCAGTGTGCAATGCACAAAGATGTAGGAAAGAATTTTTGAGGTTCTACCCCTTTAAACCAACTAACAAGATGCTACTAAACTTATATTTGCCATAACAAATAACTACTAAGCTTTAAACCTTCAAAAATTGAAACCTCTAAACCATTAAAAACTGCCCTGGTGCAAACAAAACTATTTAAGCTCTAATTTTTGTAAAATTAAGTCCTAACCTCTAAAACTTGCTTAATCTCTTGCACAATGACCTAACT
>BQNB010058362.1:0-11361 GCA_026074375.1 Tanacetum coccineum | reverse complement strand
ATATATATATATATATATATATATATATATATATATATATATATATTTGTTTAAAAAAAATTGAAGTCGAAATAATGATTTTTGAAATTTTGAGTCGTAATAAAGTTTTTCAAATAAAAAATTTGAAGTCATAATAATTAAACACAATGAAACCGGTCGAAAAGAAATTTATATATATATATATATATATATATATATATTATAAACATTTTCCCGAATGTTGGTTGAGTAATAATATTCAATAAAATTTGATGTTTGCGTGTGCCTTATAATACATAAGTTTTGACGCTAAACGATGTAGCCGTTGAAAAATACTAGTTCATCATGTTTTTAAAAAGGAGTGTTCAAAAGTATCTCACCCTTACATGTTTTGTTACTAAAGGACTTCGACTCCTCCAAATAAGTACCATCTTCGAAACACGAACGCTAAGACGAAACTTGTTATCAAGGTTACATGATTAACCAGTATCAAGTATAAGGTTCTCGTTCTCGTATCAATCATTTTATCACAAAAGGGGTCTTCTATGCGATGGTCATACAACCAAACAACTAGAGTGGTAACACTCTAAGGCGAGTTGCTCCTAAGGCAACTAATGACGTAATCCGTCTCATCGAATGTCTTCAAGAACGAAACATTTAAGTGACAGGTTTCCACGATAAAAATGATGTCAACCCACATAGTGGATGAGAAATAGTCGTTTGCAATACGCACTATAGGGTAAGGACAAAACACCGTGCATTTCTGCTTTCAGCCCTAAATTTGATATGGCCCAGTTGCATCCACGTTGTTTGAGTATCCATATCGAATCATCTAAGCCTCGCCCATCCTCGAGTGAATTCTTCAAAGGTCTTAAGCCAAATAGCAACTTGAAGCCTAACTTCACAACTCATCAAACAAGAACTGTCATGAAATCAAGGTAGAAGTTGGTAAAAGGCCCAATGTGTTTGAAAAAGTAACTCAACTTTGAGGTCGCTTAGAAACAAAATCTTGAATCATTGAACACAGAGTTTGTGAACAAGCAAGGAATGCTTGTTTTTGTAGCCAAAATGGTTGGCTTAATAGTATGATGAAATAAGACAGAGACGTGACCAAAATATAGGTTGACGTAGCTCTAATAGTGAAAGAACGAACATCTCTACATTTCGTGCATACATAGTTCACCTGCCACTCACCTCGAGCTTTGACTCGGAATCTATCGACGAGTCCTCCTCAAGGTCTTATGCAGGGAAGGTTATAAAGAGTAGTTAAGTGTACATCGTGACTTACTCGCGGAATCATTAACGCGCGAAGACGATTTATGGAACATAATGTGACTGTAACAGTGTCCGTAATAACAATGTGCTTAAGAATAGTGTGACAACTATAATGACAGTAACTGGCGTGAAAGCAAAGTCAGAACATAAATGGATCAATCAAAATAGGCATGATGTACTAAACTCAAGTAGTGGACATCTAAAAATATACAGTGTACGATGCACATAACTCCTAGTATGCTTTTTAGTGACCAAAGTGGAAAGTTAGATTTTAAACTTGTTTAAAATAATGACTATACCAAGTGTTGCATGATACTCCCTAAATTAGACATAGTTGATCAAGTTATGTCTAATTGAAGTCTAATGATGCAACCACTCGGACTAGTCGACTCGTTTCATGTTTGGTGTTTTTAGAAGAAGAATATCATTTTGGTTATAGTTCGGATTTTTATTTTGGAAAAACCGGCGTTCTCTATAACCTTAGGCTCTGATTACCAATCTGTCACACCCCGCCAAAGCGGAAACACGAGGTACGACGTATTAATAAACATCACACAAGATGATAGATAAAAACACCATACATGTTAAATAAAAGTAAAGCTATCCGAATTACAACAACTTTAAGAAACAAGTTTGAAAGTACAAAAGACAATATAAATTGTTTTCCATCCGAACATGGATATTTTACAAAAGACATGATTCTTGTAAATAAGTGGACATCTTGACAAGGATTGAAATGCAAGCACTAAGTATCCATTTTAGGAACATCACCTGAAAAGCATGATAAAAACGGTCAACTATCGAAATAGTTGGTGACCTCACATAATTATGTACACAAAATATAGCTTAAAAAATGAGTAGATGTCCAAACATAGTTCCCAATTCAATATCAAGTTACCAAAACAACCTGTGAATTCCAAACTGATTCAAATTTCTAAAGACAGTTCTCGTTACCCAAAGTAGCGTAATATAAATTAATGTATATGTATGCTATAATGTTTATACGAGGCACTACTTAAACGCATTTAGCCTTCCGGTTCTGAGTTCCATTCACCTAGTGTAGCAACTCTACACTATAATAAGTCGCGAGTTCGACAAGTGTCGCAACACAAGTCTTATGTACTAGTATTATGCACCCCGTTTATGGTGGGAGTGAGGAGGGGCTAATCTTCTAATAGCGCTATCCATATGTACTAACGTCTCAATCCCGTTGAGGAGGATATGATGAGCTAAAAGTAATGGCGGGTTCCAAGCATACAACAACATACATATCAAGTTCAAGTTCAACATGTTTTCCATGTTCAAATCAAGTTTAAGTATGCTCAAAAGTTTAACACATAAAAGTACGAGCATAGAAATTTAAATACAACACATCATGCTTTCCACCCCAAAATTGATTAAAACGGTAAAAGAGGGGCTGTGAGAAACTCACCTTAAAAGTTAGAATGATAATAGGACTTCCCGGCAAACCACACTAAGTAGGCAACCCAAACGAATACGCAATCTTCTACTCATAACCTATGGCAAGTAAATATACCTAATTAGATCCTATACGATATGCTCGAACAATATCAAGGTTCATTTGTTAAGTTTTGTGTTCACATTTGTATCCAAAGTTACTTTTATCCAAAGGCACATTTTCTACTAATTTGTCCTGAATTTCCTGTCACTTTAAGTATTTATTTGACCAAGTTAATAAAAGTTTCTGTCCAAGCTACTACTCCAGGTCAAAATTCCATGTTTTAGGTGTGTCTATGAATTTTCCCAAAATTTATCAAGGACTTATACCCGACCATTTATACCCAACTCCAAAAATAGCAAAATCTAGATATATAAAAGTTTTTTAATGATCGGAGGGTCTAAATCAAGGATATATGAGTTAGGCCAATTGTATACTCTAAATAACCCTTACAAGTGTCTCTCATATCAGTTTCAAAGATAGATTCACCGTGGTTTATGATTTATGGTCATTTTAGTACAAGGGTTGAAAAGAGGTTTTCGGGCAGATTTGACACCTTTCACCATTTTGAAACTTTCACTAACCAAACGACCTCATATTTTTATAAAGCTTACAATTATGGAAACAAGACTCAATGTACTTGATTTTAGGCTCTAGAATCATGTTAAAACGTTTATTTATCATCAACTTATGCTCAAATCAATATGACACAAAATAGAGTAGAGGGCTGATTGAAATTTCCTTTTGACTAAACAAGTCAAACCACTAACCCATCATGAAAAAATGACCCAACCAACTCCCACAATAATATTATACAGGTCTTAACATCATTTTAATCCAAAAATCTCAGTGGGTTCATGGATCAAAAGACCTCTCTTACACAAAACTTACAAGAAGTGTCATATCTTTTTGAAAATCAAGACTTTAGGTCATTTTTCTTATATAGATCTTGTAGCAAAACTAAGAACCAACAAACCAAAGTTTTTGTACATTATTATCACTCATTTAAGAATGTTTAACCAAGAATGCATAGACATGCAAGAAAAGTCAAGAAAACCTCATTTTTTAGAGTTTTGGTAGAAGAGACATACAAGTCTATCTTGTACCATGATCTTTACCTTTGATCTTGCTTGAAAATGATGGTGTTATAGTGATGTCTTGGTGTTGTTGGACTAAAGAGATAAGGAAGGAGAATATGAGAGATTTTTGAAGATCTAGATTTGTATGAAGAGAGAATGAGGTGTAGAGGTGAGAAAAAAGTTAAGGACAAGTGTTGAAGATGTGAACAAGTGTAAAAGAGGATATATGGGTGTGTTATAAGGTATGAACTGTAACATTTCCGTATTTTTAGGTCATTTACGACGTCATATATTTCACTAATTATTTTTTTTCTTTCTCGTACGTGTTTACTTTTAATTTTATTAGTTAAGTTAAATCGCGTAAGCTATAAATTATCAATTAGCGTAAATGGACACCAAACGAATTAAAGTTTTCGTCAAGCGAGCAATATATTATTTTTACGAAAGTAATAATCAACTTTTTTATATTTTATTTTTTTATTGGTTACGTAAATTGTTTACGTTTCGCGATAAATTACGTTTAAGCATACCCGGAACCAACAAAATTAATCTACGCTTCAACAAATACTTATGTTTATAACAAATGCTCAAAGTTTTATAAAACTTTACCTACATTCATCACTTGAGCCGAATTTACCATGAAATAAATAAACCAATACATACACTTTACAAAATTATACAATATGTTTAAAGTTACCAACTTATACTAGGCAAGTAATACTTTCATTTTGCAAATAAGATATTAGCTAGTCAATTCATTCCCTAAATTTCATGAGATGATTTCTATTTTAGGGAACCAAGTCATTAAAACCTAAAGACTTTCACAAGTCTTGACCAAAGACTCCTTAATTCTCTCATTGTGTTTCTTTGACTAGTCTTAGGACTATAAAAGGCTTGCACTAGTAAGTAAACTCACACACTTCTCATTTGCAAAGAAAAACTTCACCATATACTCCCTTTGTCTCTCTAAAACCCACGGCCAACATCAAACCACCACCAAATCCATACAAAATTTTATTTACAACACTTACTCATATTCCTACATCATATCTAAGACCTACCAAGAAAGATTTAAGGCTTGGTTAAGCCTTTACAAGAGTTAAGCAAAGAAAAAGGAAAATTAGGGTTTACTTGGAAATTAGGGTTTTCAAGATCTTGCAAGCTTGGGTTTACAATCTAAACAAGGGTTTGGATTGTGTTGGTTATCATATTACATCACCATAAGGTTATCTAAAACCCTTTATGTCTTTACAGTTATCATTTTATGTGTTTATATGTTCTATTTAGCAATATCACCATTTAGGATACTTTTAAACATGTAAAACATATTTCTACTTGTGATCATGGTTTTGAACATTTTTACATATGTTATGAGGTTGATAATATCATGAAATAATGGATATATAAGTATTGTAACATGTTGGTTAAGTGTAAACATGTATATGTATAAACTTGTAATTTAAAGTTACTTAAGAAAGTTTAAGGTTTTTAAGCCTTGTTAAGGACTTGATACTTTGGAACTCATGGACACAATATGGATCTTGGACTCTATTATATGTAAGACAAGTATATAATAAGTCTTGGAAAACTTGTGGTAAATTATTAAGTTAAAAGGTATATAAAACAAGTTATAAAAATGGATATGTATAAGTATTATAAAGGGGCTGTTTTGGTTCGACCTTGGTAACAGCCCTACCATGTTTTAAAAAGATAGTACGCCTCATGACGATTCCAAAATGATAAGAAACTCGAAAAACCGATTTATAACGAAAAAGATACGACGATTTCAAGTTTACGTTAAATATATACTTTTATAAAACTATTTTTATAAAAGTTACTATTCACCACAGAAACTTATACTTTTAAAACATCAATAAATCGATAAAACTTTTAAATACGAAGACGTGCTCGAAAGAATCGCTAAAAACGGAGTTAAAACGAATAAGTTACGACATTTACGAGATTTACGATAACTAAATCTATAAAAATAAATATATAACTGTTATGAACAGTAAAAATCACTATTCATCAGAAAACTCAGATTTTGAAAATGTTATATTTTGATAACTCGTCTTAATACGAAGGCGTGGACGTAAGAAACGAAAGAAACGGACTTAAAACGAGAAAGTTACGCCAGTTTTACTAAAGTATACTTATAAACGTTTTTACTTTATAAATATGATTTCACTAAAACGATTAGATGGTGATGTAGCTATATAGAATTATATGTGGTATTAGTTAATCAAAGTACTATATTACTAGGGAGTTTCATAATGAGGCCTCTTCGGGGTGGCGTATCGACGAGTTGTTGGATTTACGATTTAAAGTGTCCTAGCTCCTCATACGTCACTACATGACCTCTTAATTATGATAGCCCGAACGATAGTATGATGAGCTATACGACCTATAAATAATCAAAGTGTTTAGTACTTATACGACCTATATTGGATTAGGTTGCATTCGATCGTAAGCGTGACGCATTTTCTATTGTGAATACTTGTTGATTACCATTCACTCGAGGTGAGTTCATAGCCCCCTTTTTACTACGTGATTGTTTTACAAAATCTACGGGGTGAATTACATTGCTTGTTTTACTATTGGACACAAGTGTTTTTCTAAGTGTTTTCAAAGTGTTTACAAAGTGTATGCTATCCAGATTACTGCCTGAATATTATTGCTAAGTTACCTTATTGCCGTGAAGTCCCTATTTATCATGAACCGTTAATTGCTATTGTAGTAAGCGCGAGTGTTGTGGATAGATCTATCGGGACTGACAATCCCCACCTTTCCTTGGGTCACTAGTTTGATCAAGGTGCATTTAACATTGAGAGGTGTTAGGTTGTTGGCAAGCATCCTATATTCTGATTGGGGCACAAATCTAGTTAAGGCTTCGGGGTCATGAGCTTAGTGCAATAATAAACGTTTTGGACTACTGAATGTGTTTCAGAGTCTACTATTACTTCGATCTTGTGGTCCACCCTTTTTACCGATAAACCTATGATTTCACTCAACCTTTGTGTTGACTTTTAGCATGTAATTTCAGGTCCTAGGATATGAAGATTGGACGGGAGCCGTGACGGATATCAATGAAGACGGATTCTGTGTTTATCTATATTCAATGCAACTTTTATTATCTTTAAAAACTTAAGTCATCTTTTGGTATTATGAAGCTGTTGTTTAATTAAATATGTACTTGGAATGTTTATGACTTTTAAAACATATGGGACCTAATGTATAAACTCTGATATTTTGCTATGGCATCGAATGAAATCTTGTCTTAAACGTCCATTTATGGTCGTTTCCTATATCTTGATTGTTGTACTTTGACGTAGCACCCCATTGTTACCATTCCGCTGCTACCTGATTTTTGGGGGTGTTACAATGACGATAGGTAGTAGCTTAGGATGATTATAAATTAGGTTAGATTGGATTTTGGAAGCGGATTGAGATTAGTAAAATATAACAGCAGGTTGTTGGGGGTGTTGTCGAGATATTTTAAGGTATATGATTTTATGACTTTGTTGGGTAGAGCAACATACAAGGTGTATTCGGTGCTTTGGATGGAGCCGTAAGTCCTCCAGATGACCAAATTACGGCCGAATTAGTGAAACTAGTCCAAATTGATAACTTGCAGATAGTTTATGTGTTAATGGAATATTTTTGGCTTAGAGCCTACTGTATCTTTACATAAATGGATAGCTTATAGTCTCAGGTCCATATGGTGAATTGGATAGAGTTGTATCTCCTTCGGATGAGTTAGTTACGCCCAAATTAGTGAAACTAGTCAAAGCGGGTCATTGAATCTAGTTATGCAGATAGTTTATGATATAATGGAATATTTTTGGCTTAAAGCCTACTAGTTTTTTTACATGAATGAATAGGTTAATATCTCAGGTCCTAGTGGTGAGTTGGATGGAACACCAACTCTTTCGGATGGTCGAGATACGACCAAAACCGTGGAAACGAATTTAGTATGTACCCAGAATTTATAATAAAAATAGTTAAGCTTGTAATGAATTTTATTTGACTTGGAGGCTACTAGGTTTTTACATGGTTGAAGATTACAACATATGATGACCATGTGGTTCTTTGGATAGAACCGTAACCATTCCGAATGAATGAGTTACAATCAAAATGGTGAAACTAACTAGAAATCGTGCCCAGATTTTCAAACGAATATATCTTAAAAATTTTGAACCTAGGTACTGTTTTTATAAAACTAAAAGTTATAGATAATTGATAGACTTAAACTTGAGCTTTTGAATGGGGTTCTAACTAGTTACGGATTATGAGATATGATCAAAATGGTGAAGCGGGAAATTGTTTCCAAAACTCAAATTGTGTACTTAGGGGTAAATTGGTCATTTCACTTAGGTTCTGGATACATTGAAGTGTTTGGTTGATAACATCAGTAAACTAGGTTCATTGAGCTTGATTGGGGCGAAAACCGTTTGTAACATTTCACATTTTCAGGCCAAACATACGACTTAAATTATTCCAGTATTTATTGTTAAACTTGTATGTGTTTACTTTTGTTTGAATCGCGTAGTTAAACTCCGTTAAGTAATTAAATCAAGCCTTACATTCCTTATCCTTGTTCTTAAATGATACAAACAATAAAACCAACTTAATAAATAAACCTAACACAAAAACTTATAAATTCCCCTAACAGATAACAGATTTTCGTGTACACCCTTTTCTTTTCCAAGTCAGTAATATTCAATAAAGGATAAAAGATATACAAAGTACATTCTTAATATAACTCTTATATCCATTGTGCAAATCCCACATCCTTTCTTTGTATAAATCCTTAAAACCCACGATTATTATGGTTGTGTTTCTTTCTTTTGCTTCTGCTTTCCCCACACCAACCTACAGTATTCACCTTTAATCTCCTGTACCTTGACTATTTATAAATCATAAAGATCCCTTGCCTTATATGGATTAACATTAAAACGTGACTCAATAATGGGATACTATGCATGCAATGTTATTCAAGTATATAAAGCCTTGCCTAGCTCTTGCAAACTCAAAGAAGAAAAACACAGCTGATACAACACAATAGGTTCATACTCCACTCTTTCACTTTGGTCCTCTTGTCCTTGTATCCCTGGTTCTTTGACCTACACTCACAACACACAAACCTCACACCAGTAACTCACCATATTAAGCCTTAGGTATTCAATAAAACCCTAAATAAGTTACTTGGGTATTCTTTTTTAATTGGGTTCCTGTTGGACGAACGTAGCAAGTAGCAATCAAGTACACAGGTTCGTGATCATAAAGGGGGCGCAAGCTGTTGAACTGGTTTAGGTTTTTGGATTTGTATACGAGAGGGGTAAAAAAAATCATTAGGGTTTTCATTGGTTCGAGCCATACCCACACCTTTCTTCAAGTTTTTGTGAGTTACACGCCTTAAATTTCCTTCATTATCTTTATGCTATCATGTCATTTAGATTCTTGTGCTTGAGTAAATTATTTCCTTAAAACTGTTATGAACCCGACCCTATTATCATTGTTACCATTTGCAAAAGCATGCACCATCGGTCTCTTTAATGTAACAGAAAACGAGAAACTATGATTTGTTAACTTATAACTAGAAGAAGCTCTTGACCATATGTTGTTACTAAGCCGTGTGCTAGACCTTTTTGTAACGAAATATAGATACTTAATCAAAGTGGGTCATTGAATCTAGTTATGCAGATAGTTTGTGACATAATGGAATATTTTTGGCTTAAAGCCTACTTGGATTGAATACGCTGTATTGAACAGAGAACTGGATACGCCGTATCCAGTGGAAGTGGATACGCCGTATTCAACTGTCGACCATAACAGTGTATTCAAGAAAAACAATTAAATACGCAAACAATTAAAACACAAATATATACAAGCAAACAAATATACAAGAATATACACTAATCTAAATTACACTAATCATAAGAGTTAGATCTAATCTAATTTTAAAAACCAAAATATCAAAATAAAAATCAAGATTTATTTTCACTCCCCGGCAACGGCGCCAAAAACTTGATGTGTCGTTGTGTGGTTTATATTTTATTGATTCAAGTTTTAAATTTATATTTTGCCGACTCAACAAAAAACAACACTTTAACGGGCAGTGTACCCGATCGGTAGTAGTTTCGTGGTAAGTAGGGTGTCGATCACTGAGAGCGAGGTTAAATCTATCAATTTAATTAATATCTTGGTTATCTAATCTATGTTAATTCTATTCTAATCCTATGTTAACCAACACTGTTTTACGTAGTTGCACCTTAGTCTTGCTTAATCACATGTTCAAAATTGACCTACTCCCGACCCGACTAGGAAGTTTTGATGTCATTGTTGGTAGGGACTTGGTTGTCTTACCATCCAGCTGTCATAGGTTGTTATGAAAAGATTGTTAGTATTCCTCTTCCGAATGGCAGAGACGAGATGTTCTTGAAGTACAAGGCGACGAGCCGGAAAAGGATCTTTGGATCACTTTGCGTGTTTATCAAGGCTGGATGAAGAAGCTTGATGACATTTGGGTTGTCGAGACTTTCCCTGAGGTATTTTAGATAAATCTGTTAGGATTACCTCCGTGCGAGAGATCGAATTCCGCATTGATCTGATTCAGATGCGTTGCCAGTATGTTCATGGGCCGGCCATCCATGTACTATATAAACCCTCTCCTAGCCTTGGAGAGGGGTTGGTTGTTCCATTTGTTACATTCATTTCAATAAAATTCATCCATTCCATGTTACTTTCTCTCTAAGATCATCCAACCCACTCTCTCTCTCTCTCTAGTTCTTGTCTTAATATCATAAGATTACTTGAATCCTTCAAAGCCGTTATCCTCTCCCCAGAATTAATGACTTGTTTGATCAATTACAAGGTGCTTGTTGTTTCTCCAAGACAGATCTTCATTCAGGATATCATCAGTTAAGAGTTCGAGAGGAAGATATACCGAAGACTGCATTTAGAACCCGATATGGGCATTTTGAGTTCACAATTATGCCATTTGGGCTGACAAACGCACCATCAATATTTATGGACTTAATGAACCGCGTCTGCAAAGCATATTTGGACAAATTCGTAATTATGTTCATTGAAGACAACTTAATCTACTCAAAATCAGAAGAAGAACATGAAGTCCACCTGAAGACGATTCTAGACTTACTCAAGAAGGAGAAGTTATATGCCAAATTTTCAAAGTGCGAATTTTGGTTGAAAGTGATCCAGTTCCTAGGACATGTGGTTAACCGTGATGGTATCCACGTGGATCCTAGCAAGGTTGAGTCGGTCAAGAACTGGAAGATTCCTGAATCATTAACTGAAATCCGTTCATTTTTAGGATTGGCGGGTTACTACCGGAGATTTATTGAAAATTTCTCCAAGATCGCCAAACCCCTCACTCTGTTTATAACACCCTGTGTTTTAAAGTCATTGACGACGTCGATAAATCCTCAATGTACCTTTTGTATTGAACACGTTTGCTTGTGATTTCATGAATTATGTTTAAATCGCGTAAGCTAAAAATTAGCGTTTAATGTAAACGGGCATCAATCAATTAAACGTTTACGTCAATCA
>BQNB010058361.1:10572-37791 GCA_026074375.1 Tanacetum coccineum | reverse complement strand
CAACGTTAACTAATTGATTGACCGAGACTTAAATACATAATGAACGAACTTCATGTTCAACTCAATATTTTGAGGCTAACAACCCCTCTTATAGTTTGTTTAACTTTCAAAGGTGAGCCGTACCTCGCAAGTGACACAAAAGGCAAGTTTTAAATCTTTTGTTCGAGTTGGGAACCAACAAGTTCACCGGAAGTTATTATGATAATACCTCTGTTGAGAATATTATATTTTGGTATTTTTACCAATCAGTAAGTTAACTTTTAAAAACTCCTAAGAAGTGGGTCCTACCACCTCGGGTTTTAGTTGTTAAAACGTTTTATCATTTATAGTGTTCGTGTAGACGTAAAATTTTATATACGTTTAGGTTTACAAAAATAGTCGTATTTTAATAACCGTAAATGATATAATTGAAAACTTTACATCCTTAGTTTCATATTTAAGTATATATTACAGATCCAAGGTTACTTTTATACTTATTTTAAGTATGCATATACTTATGATCAAATCACTACACAAAGGTCAAGTTGCAAATTCGGACTGAAAACTCACTTTCACCATTTTTGATGCCATTTACAAACCATAATGAATTGATTGATCATCCAATTGGTACAGAACCTACATGAATTTATCTAGGTCTCATAGTTTTAGGTTTTTAGCCAACTCAGTACGTAAGTTTGACTTTTTGTGTTATCTGTATAGCAAGGTCAGAACTGATGTCTTTTGGTAAAATGGTCATAACTCGTTCAATTTTTACTTTCCATTGAGTATCCAATTAGCCATATGTTCATAACACAATTCTCTACAACCAAGGTAAATCAAATCAACCATTAAGCCAACCCAAAAATCCAAAACTTGCTGTTAATAACAGCCTATAATTTTTAGTGATTTCTAGCTAGTTTCAATAGTTGATTAAGCCATTTTTAGTGATTTTTAGGCTAGATCTATGCATGCATGAACTATTTCACCTCTTGATCATCATATATCATACATGTACATACATAAAATGAAATCAAAAATATAAATACAACAAGAACAATTAAAGATTATACCCAACAATATGAGGAAAATGATGAATAATTGTCCAAAACAATGGAAGCCTTCTACACCACTCTTGATCTTTACCCCAAATTATTTTAGATCACCATTTTTGTTTACCCAAGATGACTTTATAATACTTGTTTACTTCAGCCCCAACTTGTATAAAAACCTTCTTTAAAACCTCTTTAAATCACCTCAAAAATATAAGAAACACACTAGGTAGTCATATTCACTAGTGTGCTCATTGTTTGATCTTCAAAATTTTTATAAGATTGGTGTTTGTGGTGTGTTGGTGGCGGCAAGAGCAAGAGAGAAAGAAGAGTGATATGATTTTTATCTTTTTGAATGAACTATGTGTAAAAGTCTAGACTTTTATAAGTCTTATACATGCAATACATGCATTATGTAAGAGGTTGAATGCCACATGGTTAAACCATGTGGCTCCTTTGTGCCGCCCCCACATGGGTATGTTTTTAGTGGGATGAGTTTAAAAACTTGTCCCACATTTTGTAAATGCGGGTATTTTCAAAGTCCGATATTTAAAAAGGTACGATTTGTAGTCGTTTTTCGTAAAAAGTAAAAATAGTACGAGACACGAAAAATAAAAACGAATGTAATAAAAATATTTCTACGAAAATTCGATAACATAAACGTCGATACTTAACGTAGGATTCTCCGGTTCTTCGTTGACGTTACTTAATTTGCAAACGTAAACCCTAATTTCTTCCGGTTAATAGTGAGTTCACATCTCAACATAAAAATGAAAATTATATTTAATACTCGAGAATAAAATAACGACCTGAATTTGACGGATTGTCACAGCATTTCCCCCTAAAAAGGGATCTTCGTCCCTGAAGATCAATTCATCTTGTCGCCCGTTTCTTATTAAAATCAAAGAGATGTGGGTATTTCTTCCACATCTGGTCCTCCCGTTCCCAAGTATACTCCGGTCCACGACTCGAGTTCCATCGAACTTTAACTATAGGAATCCGACTTTGCTTAAGTTGTTTCACTTCTCTATCCATGATCTCAATGGGCTCTTCGATGAAATGCAACTTCTCGTCGATCCTTACTTCGTCGAGTGGAATGATAAGTTCTTCATCCGATAAACATTTCTTCAAGTTTGAAACATGGAATGTATTGTGTATTCCTTGAAGCTCTCGGGGTAACTCCAGTTTATATGCCACCGGACCTACTCTTGATAAAATCTTGAATGGTCCAATATAACGGGGACTTAATTTCCCACGTTTTCCAAATCGAACAACACCTTTCCACGGTGATACTTTCAGCATAACTTTGTCACCCACTTCGAACTCCAGAGGTTTATCTATAAGCAAATAAAGCCCAAATGCAAGCCTGGTCAACCAAAGTCAAAGCCCATAGAAAAGCCCAATTGCTATTATCTCAGTTAGCCCACAAGGGCCACCAATGTAATAGCCTTATATGACTCAAGGGCCATTTTTGCCAACATCCTATAACTATTACACCACAAGGACCATTCACGCAATAACCTTATGCAAGTGGAGGGACCAAATTCAACATTCCCCACAGTCTTTCACCCTTGCACCCTTTAAACCCAATTAAACCCTAACCCTTTCCCGCCATAACCAAAACCTAAAGCCCATGACCCTTTTCACTCTCCCTAAAACACTCAATCTCACATACTTACACAAGGGATCAAACCTTCACCCCCTCTCCACTAAACCTTTTATTGCCACCTTGGCAATCCGTGGCTCAATTTGGGCGCCAAAACACTAATCAAAGGCCAAGATTTATGGAGTGGGGTCCAAAGCAATTTCTAGGGCTACGATTGAGACTCTGAAGCCTCGCACACACAAAGCACAACAAACACAACCTTGGCAGCTATAAAAGAAAGAAGTAAAGAAAATAGAGAGGGAGAGATTTATTAATTTTTTAACGTTCTCTTTTTATGTTTTTAGTCATTTCAATTCTGTCAAATTAAACTTTGTAGCCTTGTAATCTTTTATGTTTTAATGAAAAATTAAGTTTCTTAAGTCTTTTTTTTTGCTAATCTGTCATTTTGTCTTCAAAGTTGCTTAATCTGAAGCTTGTTTGTTTTATTGCTTATTAACCATTGAACCTTGTTCTTTCTTGCCCATACAGCTTATTTAATATATGGTCATCAAAATTCTTTGCTTAATTCAGTAGCTATAAGTTGGAAAATGAAATTTACCCTTTTAAAGGGATGTTTGGCACAAGGTTAAAATGGGTCAAAATGGGAGTTTCATTATTTTGTGGGGTTTTAATGTCAGTTTTAAGTAGCTAAATTAAAGAGTTTGAATCTTCTTTCAGATTGTTTACGTTAAAAATTCATTTTTTAAGGTTTACTATTAAGAAGTTTACAAACTTATGTTCAAAAGTAGATTTCAAGTGTTGTTTGATTGAGCTGTCAAATCATGTTTCTAAGTGTTGTTTTTATGTCCAATTGAGTGTCAAACTAGAGTAGTATATAGAGTCTCCGCGTTATTTTTTTATGTGTCTTTTTAAAAATGCCAAATGTTGTTAAGTTTTTCAAATGAAACTTGCCAACTTTCAATTCATTTTAACAGATGTAAACAGCTTTTACTTCTATTTTTTTTTGAACAAGCTCCATAGGGCTTGTGTCAATTTGTTTAATTTATTTTAAAATTTGAAGCTTATACCAGCTTTGTTCATAAGCTGCTTTTTAGCTCCTTTTCCTTGGGTAAGTTTCCCCTAGTCAAAAGCCCCATTTGACACCCCCTTGTTCTTGCTTATTTGCTTTTTAAACCTTGAACTTTTTGCTTTTCTAGAAAGGCCATAAGCCATTCTTTAAGCTCCTATAAGCTCAAGCCCCTAGACTCCCTCTAGGTGGCTTATTTTTGAACCAAGAGTTGCTTTTGACTGCTTGCCACAGGTTTAGGCTTATAGTTTATTTTAGTTTTCTTACTTTTCTAGCTATCTCTTTGGCTCATTTTAGTTTGTGTTAGCTTATTAGGTTTTTAGTTATCTTCGCTGTTTTAGCCTATTCCATGTTCCCTTAGCTTTTATTGTTCCCATTAGCTTAATAGTTTCTTTTTAACCTTAGTTAATTTAGTGTAATCCTCCTCTCCCCTTTTATCTTAATTCTAGCTTTAGTTTCCTAGTATTCAACTGCTTATTGTATGATGAATTTGATTATTAGGTTTAGCAATCACTTGGTTATTTGCTTATTTGCTCATATTCTGCTTATATGTCCATTTAAAATGTGCACTAGTTCGCTTAAAATTAAGCCACATAGAGCCCCATTGGGACGTTTTTCCTATCTTCTAGCTTATTTTCATTTAGATTTGTGTCTTATTAGTCTGTTTCTTTTTGCTTATTTATGTTGTTTCTGGCTTATTAGGTTTAGATGACTTATCTGCTTAGCTTGTTTGCTTGTATCCTTTACTTATTTGATTTTTTTTAAGACAAAAAGATAAGCCATTTGTGCCTTAAGCTTTAATAAGCATTCTGTCAGTTTTAGTTTTTAATTTGTGGCTTATTTACAAGCATTCATAAAAAGTGCCAGTTGAGAAAAGTGCTTATTTACATGTGTTTACAAGTATGTGAAAAACAAAAAATTTAAAAAAATTACTGTAGCATGTTAAAAAAAGAGAGCCCAGGACTACAGAACCTCGACTCTCTCTTAAACACACACACTCTTACCATTGCGCCCTTGGATTTTTTCTGTAAGACTCTTGGGTGCTTTGGTATTTAAGGCTTTTTAGCCCAATAAGCCATCAGCCTTTTGGGCTTTATAACAGCTTATTAATAAGCTATTTTTCCAACTTTATATTTTTCTTAGATTCCTTGTAGTGCAATTTAATTTCCCTGAGTTTTTCAGAATTTTTTATAATCGTTTAATATTTTTTATAATTAATTTAGATTAAATCTGTAATTAATTCATAATAAATAAAATAAAAATCAGAAAAATATAAATCTTTTTTAAATTTTTTTTTCTTTTGTCATATAGTTTCTAGGAAAAATAGAATTTCAGTTGTAGGGTTAAATTTGCAACTTTTTATTTTTTAAAGAACGGGATTCATTCCCGTTTTCGTTTCTTCGCGTTTTTAGCTCAAATCACCTCCGTTTTTAATCTAGATTTTTTTTAATCTTTCTTTTTAGTTATTTAGAGCTTATTAAAAGTAAAAAAATAGATTTTAGGATTAAAATTTGAAAATTTAGGTTTTTAGCCGCGTTTTTTACGTTCCCGTTTTAGGTTTTAACTTAAATTGCTTTCGTTTTAGGCTTTCTTTTAATCGTTTTTGCATTTTTAATTGTAGAATTAGAAAAACCATTCAAATCCTCGTTCCATTCAAGCATTGATTATCAATCCGACTCTCGATTTTGAATTCACGCTTCGCTGGGAAACGACCCGGGGGATTTTTGATATTACTTTGGAAGAAAGTAATTGATTTAAATCCTTCGGAATACGTATACTACAATTGAATCATATTATCCTTACGTATTATATTTATATATATACAAAAAGGCGAGTATCACCTCTTATCATTTAGCAAATCCTAATCACGTAAATGTGATCTCACTAGCGGTCTCGAGATGCATCACTAAAACAAGTTCTAGAATTTAATATACTACCGGTACACTCTCATAATTTTAACCGATACGAATGCTCTAGAAAAAGCGACAAAACCACACATGCTCGCCCAAATCTATGAATGAGACACATGGGATTGCTCATTCCTTAACTCGAGTAAGCTAAAGGTAAAAATTATCTAAGCACCAAAGATGGGTTCTGTAATCCTTGGCCCTCATTCTAGGATTTGAATATTCTAATTTAGTCCTTTGACTATTTGACTTTTGTCAGTTTCGTTAGAACAAGTACCGTGTTAACGGTGGCGAATCAATGTGATTTTGGTTAAGTGGTGATTATGTTGATTGTGAAAATCCTATTTAGAGGATTTTATATATGTTGAATATGTTTCGGGAGGTTCGTCTTGTATATAGCTTAAAATGCCAAAAAACGAGTCCTGACACGTCCGTTAATGTAACATTTCACATTTTCAGGTCATTTCCCGACTCAATTATTTTTATTATTTATTTTTAGGGTTTTACGCGTTCGCTTTTAATTATTATCTTATAGTTAAATCGCGTAAACTAAAAATCATCATTCAACGTAAACGGACACCAAACAAATAAAAGTTTACGTCAAGCAAGTGTTATATAGTTATTAAGAGTATAATTTTTAACTTTTCATAATTTATTTTTGTTGGTTACGTAAAACGCTTACGTTTCGCAATAAATTACATTCGGGCATACCCGGAAGCACCTATACCTATCTATACTCAAACCAATACCCACAATTTCACCCAATACATAAAAATTAATCCTTTTTCTACCCATGAAGCACTTAGAACCGGATCCATGGTGTTAACACAAGAATTAAATCACAAAGTCTCCACTAAGTCCTACCTTTTTAGTTATACTTACACAACATGTACCCTAAACACATATTACTAGAAATTGGCACATCATAGTACCCTAAAACCCATCTTGGCCGTTCCATGTGCATGGGGAGGAGGAGAGCACTTTGCTTTTGTACCCTAAACCATTACTAGTCCATGGTTTGATCTTAGGTTGTTTCTAATACCACCTTTCTATAAGTAGCAAGTCTTAGGTTTAATTTAACACATTTACAACTCATGCAAGCAAAATAAATCACTCATACTCTCTCCCTACAAACCATAACCCACGGCATACATTATACAAACTAGGGTTTTCATATAATTTTTATTCTACAAGGTTGCAAGTGTTCAAGCATTGTTACTAAGCATATCTAAGGTGATTGGGGTTGATTTCGAGAAATGAATCATGTCCATATCACAACTGTGTGTGGAGAACCTAGTTATAGTTTTGCTACATGCCACACTTTCCTTGAAATCTCTAACATGGTGGAACTCCACATGACGACAGTACTCAGATGTTGCTTAGCTATTGGACGAAAGGCACGATAAAGAAGATGATGACATGCACATACTGCCCCAGGGGTGAAATCAAAAGTTCGAAATTGAGCTCTGGAACTAAAGAAAAGGTACTGATGTTGCAAGTTATACTCTGCGTTTTTAAGAGCTTGCACTGATGTGTAGAAGGTTGTTCCACGAGGAATCAGAGGAAGTTGAGAAATATATTGGTGGACTTCCTGATATGATTCGGGGAAATGTAATGTCATATCAACCCAAGACGATGGAGAAAGCAATTGAGTTTGCCAATGATCAGATGATTAAAAAGTCCGCCCCCCCCCCCCCCCCCCCCCCCCCCCGCCCCCCCCCCCCCCCCCCCTCACTATTACAAAAGGCAAGCGAGCAGAAGAGGAAGTTGGAGTTTAAATGCTAGAAACAATCAAGGGACCAACAACAAAACAAGAGACAAAACACTAGGATAGATTACACTGCTGGGCCCGGTGAAAAGAGGGAGTACACGGGATCATTTCCCTTGTGTACAAAATGCAACTATCACCACAAAGGTCCATGTGCTCCCAGGTGTAATAAGTGCAAGAAGATCGGTCATCTGGCTCGTGACTGTAGGAGTTCTGGTCCCAACGGTAATAATAACAATCGTGGGAACTTCGGGACAACTCAGAATGCTGTCACTTGCTATGAGTGTGGTTTCAGGGGCACTTCAAGAAAGACTGCCCGAAGCTGAAGAATGGAAATTGTGGTAATCAACGTGGGAATGGCAATGCACCAGCCAAGGTTTCACGAAAGACCACACCATTAGTTTATAGTTGTCAACGAGATCCTGAAGCTCGAGCATTATCTCTGATTAATCAAGACCTTTTGTATTTGAAGAAAGGAAATTCAAGACCCGAGAAGATAGAATTGTCACTTCATAAGTTTCCAGTAATAATCTTCAACGATGATGATATTGAAGAATGAACTTATAGATGGGTGAATAAGTGTGTAAAGAAATTCAATCCTTATGCTCGATATGGTGTTGAACATTAGAAGAATCCTCATGCAAAGATTTTCTACATAAGGAAACAGAAAGAGCCTGGAAAACCAAAGGAAGAGAGTTATTCAAACTCTAAGATCGTTCAAGTCATCAAGACATATTGGGAATTGGGTCATGAACACAAGTTTATCACAGAGATTGTTGCAAGGAGAGCTAATGATTGCATTGTATCAATTACCGAGCCTGATTAAAAGAATCTTAACAAGAACGATATTGAGGACATATACTTGTTAATAGTGAATGGAAAGGTACCGGATTATGCAGATACAGGATTGCTATGGTCTTTATCGGTATTCATTAGAAGTACAGTGATATGGGAAAGAGTGCATGACTTCTAACTTGGAATTGAAAGCTATCAACAGAAGGTTAATCTCACTACACCAACAATGACTTTCCCAAGAATTGAAGATCATGAAATGTTCTCTATCATCTATGAGCATGTGCATGGAATTATTTATAAGAATAACAAGAAAGAGAAACGGGTGATGAGACATTCAGAGATCCATAAGTTTTTTGATGCAACATTAAATAGAGTGTTAGAAGGTCTAAAGAGTTATAATAATGATGTCAAGTATGGATACATAAAAAAGATCTCACCAAAGAGGAAACATAATACTTGAAGTTGTTTGAAGAAGATATTGAAGAAAGATTGAAGCATCAAAGACAGATGAGAAGATGGGAGATGTACGTAAATAGAAGACCAGTTGGATCAAGAAGAGAACGCCCCGAATAATCAACCCTTAGGGGGAGATTGTTAGGATCATTAAAAGTGTCGATTATGTGATTTTGTGTTATTTAGTTATTAGTCTTTCTTTTGATAATGTCAAAGTAGTTTGTAATAAGGTATATTATGCTAAAAGAATGAAATAGCATAATTACCAAAGTCTAGGGACTAGATTTGTCAAGTTAGGAAAATAAGGAAGGGAAGCCTCCTTCCATTAACTATAAATACCCCTCTAATCTTTATTAGAGGGTGATGCACTTGTAACAAACTCTTTCCATTTTCCCTCCCTTTTATTTCATTTAAATTTCAAATACTTGCCTCTCTCTACTATTCTCTCTATGCATACATGTTGAATATGATTGATTCAAGATTAATGTGACCTATCACATAGACTGGGAGGTTTACTCTAAAGACATAAGAAGGTATTAGAAAATTATCAGAGTTAGGAACCATACAGAAGCTTATCAGATTTTTGTTGAGATGTTGAAGAAATTTGTTAGAGATGACCTGGTTAAGCTTTGGCATTTGGTTAAGGAGAGGTTCAGTACAACAGAGCCTACAGATGATAAAGAGAAGGAATTGTGGGTTGAACTGAAGAGATTGTTTGAACCAGATAATGATGATATTCTATGGAAGCTTCAAAGATATATGCATGATCCTTTGGTATGGAGACTTTATGATACATGTGGTGTTCACCATGTATCTTCAGTAAGAGGACATGACATTTTCATGCTGGTAGAGAAAGATTATCCATTGTCAAAAGGAGTTCTAATGTTGATGTTAGTTAACAAGTTGTTAGTAGAAGCAGATAGTGAGATGTCTAGAGAACTTTTAAGGAAAATCTTTATACAAGCAAACAGATCAAGACAGTAAGGTGTTTGGATACATCCTCCTAGTGCTCAAAATGCAGATAATGAAGAAACTTGATGATTAACAAGGTGAATATCAAGTTTAGGGGAGGATTGTTGGGAATTAGAGGCTTCTACAACTTAATGCTGCTGGTTCAAGTTTGTGCTGCTGCTGAAGATTAGAGAAAATAGTCTAAGTCATTAGTACTGTTAGTGTAATAGTTAGTGCTGCCAGTACAAAGTGTTAGTACTGTCAGTTTATTAGTACTGTTAGTTATAATAGTTAGTACTGTTAGTTATATAGTTAGTACTGCTAAAGTGATATGCATGAGATATATTAGGAATAGATATGCATTGATCACTTGACGCGTTTTGTAAGCCCATTAGGGTTTCCTTGGTGTATAAAAGGAACCCTACGGCATAGATCTAGATATCAAGTTTTATATAGTTTTCATAGCAAATATAGTTAGTATTCATAGTTTCAAGGTTATTCTGTAACTTTGATTGTGTTTAATATATTGAAAGTTTAGCAAGATCTTGTTTTACTGTTTCATTGTTCTTCTTAGTATTACAAGCTAGATTCCGCATAGTTTGTAGTATTCACAATCTTAGTTTCTATTATAGTTGTCTTGGATCTATCCAACACAACTAAGCTTTAACAAGCTAAGTAAGATCTGTTAAAAGGGGATCAACATGTAGCCTTTTCAGCATTAGACAACTCTTCTTGCTCTTGTGCTTGCAGTCTTTAAGCCAATTCATGATCAACTTTAATCTTAGCCTGAATATCATCATATTCTTCAGTCAAGGCAACATTGTCTTCTTGTTCTTTTTCAGCTTTCTCTCTTGCAAGTCTTACTTCCTTATCAAATTTAGCTTGTAACTTTAAAGTAATATCTTTATCAAGCCTGATTAGTTCTTTCTTCTTCATAGGCTTCTTAGGTTCTACCATTTTCCCTTTGCCTTTGTCTTGAACATTTGCTTGTGATGGTTGTTGTGAAGAAATTGTTGTTGTTGTTGTACCTGGCTTTTGAAAAACAATTCCTTTCCTTGGAGTTAGAATTGTAGCAGTTGTTGTTGTAGCAGTATTATCCTTTGTTGAAGTAGTGACAGTACTAACTGGTACACTTGGCTCTTTTATAACATCCCCTTTTTCTAAACTTTTGTACTTTTCAAAGCTGCAAGTGCTTGAGCCAAAGTAACTTCATCAACACTTAAATTCACATCTTTAGTAGCAACTACTTATTCTGCCAACACCTTATCACCAGTCAAAGTATCCACATCAAACATCTCTGTATCAGCATCAATTTAATCATTAACCAGGGTAATGTCTTCATCATTATCAATATCAGTAACCCTTCTCTCCTATTTGGATGCATCCTCACCCAAACTTTCTTTATCTCCAGAGGATTCTACCCTAGCACTTAAACCAACTTTGTATAATCTTTTAAGCTTATGAGTTCTTGACTTATTCTTCTTTTCAAGCTTCTTGACCCTCCTTTTCAAACTTGCAATCTCATTAGCTTGAGTGGTCTTTGTAGTCTCCAAATCAAGAACTCTTGTTTGTAAATTGGTACATAATTCCATCAATTCATTAAGTTTCAGACTATCCTCACCACTTCGAAGTGTGTTACCTCTTGCGAGCAGTGGATCATTGGAAAGTTTAGATACATTCTCAGACCTAGTCTGAGCAATTGTATCCCCCATGGTTTCTTGGCGCCTGGGACCACCACCTGAAGTAGTTCCTTGGGAACCAGCTTCATTAGGTGTTGCCTTGGATCGGGTCTTAATGATGTTACCACTGTCCTGCTCTGCTTCTAAGCTAGAAGCAGTAGTGGCAGCCCTCACCAAACTGTCATCCAACTCCTTATAGACAGCCTCATCTGCAACATTATCACTAGGAACACTAGACTGAGGTACCTGAGTGTCCTTCTTCTTAGGCCTCCTAGGTTTTTGAGTCTTTTGAGGTTGAGGAGATGGTTGAATAAAAGTGGGTGTGTGATGGGGATCAGTGGGAATTGCTGAACCTTCACCCATTTCTTCTTGATTGTGTACCACCATTGTTGGAAATAAGGGTGTTTCCCTTCCAGAAAAACCTTTCCCTACCCTTCTCATGTTTCTAAAAATCTTCTTAGTGTGAGAGGGTGTAACATAAATCCTATTATGATTTGACATCCCTTCCAGTTGCTTATCCAAAAAGACTTGTACAAACCTTGGATACATATATAAGCATTTTAAATGCTAATGATGTCCAAGTGAAAATATTTCTATCAAAGACCTTAAAAATTAGTAGAAGAAGCTTTAAAAGAGAAAGATTGATTTGAAACTTAAACTTAAAAATTAAAGAATGATCATAGAATCAACTAAACTGATTAATAAGATAAATAAGTGCTAAAAACAAACAGGTCTTGGTTTATATAGTCAAATGAAATAAGAGTGAAGTGGTTCATATGTTTTAACAGTAGAGAAAGTATTTGAAGAAAATCCAATAAATCGAATGATGATTCAAAATAAGGTGAGGGTTTCATGCATTCCCCCTCCATACAGCTAGGAACAACATGCCCTTAAAGACCTGACTTATCCTTTGTCTGGTTAATGATTCGTCAATAAACCTAAATGAGTGAAACTAAAACTAGTATATCTAATACAGTAAGTGATATTGTAGAAACGCCTAAAACTGTTAATGGGACACTGATAGTGATAATGATAGTGTGTTTAGACCTAAATCTGATCAGACAAAACCAAAGCTTACTAAAATCAATTTTGTCAAATTTGGGAGATAATGTGAAATAATGATAATAAGGAAAACACACATAGCAGTAAGTATCACATAAAAGTCAAAGTCCCTATGGGCTAAAAATAAAGAAGACTAGGAATAGGGAAATGATGACTCAAAACTAGAAATGTTTTTATCTATAAAGAAAGCTTGTTTAGTATGTGGGAATCTCACCATTTATCAAATTCTGTGATTTTCATGAAACATAAAATGTGTAGAAAAACCAGAGTATGAATAATAAGTAAGGGTTACATGTCAATAGGGAAAATAGACCAGCTATGGTAACAATGCTTAGAGGTGAACTACCAAAAAATTGACTCTCCAATCCTAAAAGGAATTTTGTTCCAACAGCAGTTGCAACAAAGTCAGGACAAGTACTAGTTAATGCTGCTAAGCAAAGCTCTCCAAGAGCAGCATCATTAATTAGTACTGTCAGGCCTGTTAATACTATTGTCCCTAAAGTAAAAGTGAATGATGCATTACCCACAACAATATCTTATTTATGAAAGCACATTCACCAGTAATAAGGCTTATAACCAAATTCTGTCACAAAAAACCAATAAGTTTTTAATGAAAAAGTAATACAGCTAGGGGTTAACAATGTAACTACTGCTAGGCCAAAAGCAGTAGTTAATGCTGTTGAGGGAAAAGGGGAAAATGTTGTTAAGTCCTTAGCATGTTGGATTTAGAGACCAACAGGAAATGTTATTGACCATACCTCCAAAGACAGTGGATCATACATGCTTAAAATATTTGACTATGTTGATCTACAAGGCAGACTCAAGTCAATAATGGCTTGGGTCCCTAAGAGAAAACTAATCTCTTATTTTGAGTGCAGGGTAATCCAACAATATACTTTACAGGATCAAGGATTTGATAGTGGATTCCTAGTCAATATGACTGAAAACAATCTTCCCCTGACAGATTATCAAGAGTTGATGGTGGATTTGTGTGCATTGCAGTAGAAGTCTTTAAAAAGGAGGTAAAATTAGGACGAGGGAAAATAGACTTGGAAGATGTATACTTTGTAAAGGAACTTAAGTTTAATCTTTTCTCTGTCTTACAAATATGTGACAAGAAAAATAGTGTTCTTTTCACTAAGACTAAATGTCTTGTTTCAACTCTCCTTACTTTGAAGCGTAGCTGATGAAGTTACGTCTTCTAAAGTTCCCTAACATACAAGAAAAAAAATTATACATTTTATGATACAAAAGATTTGTTTGATCCTTCAGGAGGTTTGACTTGGTTTATTTGCAAAAGGCTACAATAATAAAGTCTAATTTATAGCAAAAGGAGGCTTGGTCCTATAAACTTAAAACTATGAATAAACATGGAGGGGAAATCTTGTAAGTAATGTTTGCTTCAAGCCGATTGAAAAATAACCATACTTGGTGTTGCTTGTCATAAGGGGAAAGCAACACAAAGCCTCTTATAAGACCAAGCTTGTGAGCTCTATCAGCCAACCCTTACAAATGTTACATATGGACTTATTTGGGCCAACATCTGTAAGGAGTATCAATCACAAGATATATTGCCTTATTGTTACTGATGACTATAGCTATGTTGTAATAGGTTATCTTTTTGGACCACAAAGGATGTAAGACTAGTGGGACCTTAAAACTTTTAAACTGCATTGAAAACCAAATAAATCATAAGGTAAAATCATCAATGTGGACAATGAAACGTGAATTATAAAAATAATGACATGAATCAGTTTTTCTGTGGGTATGAAAGGTATTAAGAGGGAATTTAGTTTTGCTAGAACTCCACAACAAAATGGAGTTTGGCAAACAAGAAAAGAATAGGACACTAAATAGAGTCAGCATGGACTATGCCTACAGATTCACTCTTACGCTACTACATTTTGAGGCTGAAGTAGTTAAATACGCTTGCTATGTTCATATAGGGTTTAGTGACCAAGCCTCACAACAAGACACCTTATGAAACTATTAACATGGTATACTACCATAAAATTTTTATGAGACCTTTGGGTGTCCTGGTGACCATTCTTAATACCTTAGATCCCCTTAGGCAATAAAATTTTTTTGATTGGGAAGGCTGAGTGAGGGGTTCTTGGTTTGATACTCAAATAAATACCAAGGCTTTTAGGGTATTAGACACTAGAATCTGAGAAAAGTAGAGGAGAAAAAAAAAAAAAAAACCCCCCTGGCACATAACCTTTCTTGTAAAACAACCCCAATGTTGCAAGGATTAAGACCAGAATAGCTCTTGATATCGAATTTACTAACAAAATCTATGAATTCTAAGCCAGTTTACTGCAAGGAATCAACTAATAGGAATGAAGGTATCAAGGGCTAACTTGATACATTACCTACTCAACAATTCATTCTGCTACCATTAACTTAGATAGGCCACAGAGGCTCTAAGAAAAAAAAAAAAAAAAAGAAAGATGTAAAGTTGCTGTTGATGCTGATAACAAGACTAATTGAAGAACCAGCAAATGAGGTGAAAGAAATGGCAAGAGAAGTAAGGAGGAGCTTCAAAATAATAGAAGGTGACTAGAATGTGCAATGATTTTAAGAGATGAAATTGGTTAATTTGCTTGTTCAACAGAAGGAAGGTTATGCTAACAGCAATAACAAAGTTTCTACTGTTAGTCCATTTGTTAGTGCTGTTGGGCAAAGTTTTGATAATGCTGATGATCTTCTAACTGATCCTCTTATGCCTGATTTGAGTACAGCGAGTCTTCCAAATGACTGGTATCTTAAGTGGTGGGCATATATGATGAAGATTGATGGTGGCAGAGGCGTGACCTTAACAACTTGGAAACAACCATAAATGTCAGTCTCGATTCCCACACCAAATACACAAGATCATCCAAAAGAGCCAGATCGATGGAAGACATAAATTTAGCTACTCAAACAAGGATGATGACCAAATTTCCTGAAGAATATGCTATGGTTAGTTACATTAATAAAGGCAGGAGGAGAACAAATCACAAAGATTATCAAAAATTCTTAAATTGCCTTTTCTCTCACAAAAAGAATCCAAGAAGTGAATCAAGCGTTGGAGATGATCCAAGCTGGATAAATGCAATGCAAGAGGAGTTGGCTTATAGTTTTAAAATATCAGAAGGTTTAGACATTGGTAGATCCACCTAATGGTAAGAGGGCCATTGGAACCAAATAGTCCTTTAGAAACAGGAAAGATGAGAGAGGAATTATAGTTAGAAACATGGCAAGACTGGTGGCACAAGGTTACACCTAACAAGAAGGAATTGATTATGATGAGGTTTTTGCTCTTGTTGCTAGGATAGAAGCAATCAGGTTATTTTTAGCCTATGCATCATTTATGGGGTTTATTGTGTACTAGATGGATGTAAAGAGTGCCTTTTTATATGGTACTATTGAGGATGAGGTGTATGTGTGCCAGCCTTATAGTTTTGAAGATCCATAAATCCTAGAAAAGTTATAATGTTAGAAAAAAAGCTTTATTTGGTCTACATCAAACTCCTAAAGCCTGGTATGAGACCTTGTCTACCTACTTATTGTAAAATAGATTTAGAAGAGGCACTATATATAAGACTTTATTCATCAAGAAGGACAAAGGTGATATCCTATTAGTGCAAGTGTATGTTAATGACATCATCTTTGGAGATCAACAAAGAATCTTTAATGTGTTGAGTTTGAGGCAGATGATGCACAAGAGATTCGCAGATTATGGAAAGTGTCTATGGGGGAGCTCACTTTCCTTTTTAGGTGTAGGTAAGCAGAAAGATATGAATCGTTGTATAGCCAAGACAAGTATATGGCTGATATATTGAAGAAGTTTGATTTTGTCATAGTGAAGACAGCAAGCACTCCAATAAACTAAACATAGGCATTACTCAAGGATGAAGAAGCTGAGGATGTGGATGTTCATTTATACAGATCAATGATTAGATCATTGATGTACTTGACAGCTTCTAGGCCTGACATAATGTTTGCTGTTTGTGCTTGTGCAAGGTTCCAAGTTACTCCTAAAGTCTCACATCTTCATGCTGTGAAGAGGATCTTATATACTTGAAAGGTCTACCTAAACTTGGGCCTTTGGTATCCTAGTAGATTCACTATTTGACTTGGGAAGCATTTTCTGAAGTGATTAATGCTTGATCAAGCCTTTACAGGAAATCCCCAACAGAGGTTTGTCAATTTCTCTACTGCCTTCCAAGCTTTACCTTTCTAACTGTCTTTTAACCATTTCACTTTAGAATCTCATATGAACAAATCATGTAATCCACTTCTGCTCCCTTTCATACATCCATCATGAAATTTCTTCAAGGTCATGCTCTACATCTGATTAGTGAGATGTACTTGCCCATGTGGTTGTTCAGATAAGTACCATCTTGCCTATTTATTAGCTCTATGTTGGTGCTATGTATTCTATCTAATTTGTATTAGGCTCTTTGTGTAGAAAAGAACTTTTTTCCTATCAGGCAATACATTTCCAAAACACCAACATTCTAGAGCTTTTCTTCAATGGTGAATTGTTCCTCTTTCTTCTTGTTGCAGTCTTTCATCTATTATAATGTCATCTGCATCCATCCTTGCTTGAATAACTTCCTTGTTCAATCAATGTAAAAAGAAAAAAAAAAAAAAAAAGAAGCAGCATCCTTGGCCCTACTTGTTTTGCAGCTCTTATCCCTAGCAATCCTTTGCGCTCTCAGGACCTCTCAAACTGAGCTTGTTCTTATTCAAACAATCTTTGAGCAATATCTGCATCCCTTTGAATTTGAGCCTTTATAGGGTTCTTTAGAGTAGGTTCAGGCTCCATCATCTTGCCTTTACCTTTGTCTTGGCTTTGTACCGTTGGTACTGATGTTGCTCTCCTTGGTTCTTCTTCAACATCATGAATAATTTCTGAGGTTGTTCTTGTTCTTGTGCTCCTAGTAGCCACAAGTGTATCAGCAATAGTCATCATCTCATCTTCAAAAATATCCATAGCTGTACTTGTAGACGGATCAGCAGTACTAATATTTAAAGGTCCAGCAGCACTAACATCAATACTAGCAGTATTAACTGTATCCCCAACAGTAGTAATTTGTTCAGCAGTATTCCTCCCCTGAGTTTCAGCATCACCTCCAACATTCTCCATTGCATTATCCACATCAAGCTCAGCAAAGTCACTACGATCAACATTAGCTTTTGTTCTTGTCACTTTTCCTCCCCTGTTTGGATACATACTCCTTATCCAAACTCTTTCTCTTGGAGGTACAAATCTTGAAGAGTTTCATCCCTAGAGTTCTTGCCCTTTGCTTCTTTTCCAATCTTTCGACTTTCTCTTTCAGCTTTCTAATCACTAAATCTTAAGCAGTCTTTGATTGTTCTAAGGCAAGAACCCTGTTTGACAAGTTTAACAAATAGCGCATCAATCCATGTAATGTTAGGTCTACCCTCATCACTTCTAAGCGTGTGACCTCCTGAGAGAGGTGAATCATGGGGTGTTGGTGGTACAAAATCCGTCAAATCATCTTGTTTAATTCTTTCATCATTACTTCAAAGTGTGTTACCAATCCTAGTGAGAGCGTAAATCATAGGAATTTTAGATGCCCTCTCAGACTTTAAGATATAATTAATAAATTTTAATATAGAAAGTATAAAAATAAGGGGCTATCCCAGTATGAGAATATGTAGGTTTATAAAATAAAATAAAAAAAAAAAAAATGGGGGGGGGGGATATTAAAAAAAAAAAAAAAAAAAAATGACACCCCCATGGCTTCTTGGCACCTGGTTCTATCACCTGAACCAATTTCATGAGAAAGAGGATCATTAGACATTGCCGTAGATTGGGTCTTAGATATGTTACCACAAGCCTGTGTTGCATCTAAGCTAGCAGTAGTAGTGGTAGCCCTTACCACTCTATCATCCCACTCCTTAAAGACAGCCTCATCTGCTACATTTAGTATAGGCATACTAGTCTGAGGTAACTAAGTGTCCTCTTATAAGGCTTGCCTAGGTGATTGAGTATTTTAGGGGTGATGATGATTCAGTAACAGGTATTTGTTCTTTAATTCTGGGTTGAGCAATAGAAGGTGCTGGTTGGGGTTCAGAGGGTTGACTTGAACCTTCACCCTCTACTACTAGTGGTGCCAACATTAATGCAAACAATGGAAAGTACCTTCTAAAAATCTTTTTCCTTTTCTTTCATGTTAGTGAAAACCTTTTTAGGATGTGCAGGTGTTTGATAAACATCATTAAAGGTCGCAAGAGTAATTTTGATTTTCAAAAGAGTTGTAAAAACCTTGATACATTACAAATTTCTTGTATTGGATCCAATTCCTTAACAAACCATCACAAAAATAATTTCAGAAAAGTTAAACTTTGACCATTAGCTAAAACATATGACTGCAATGCTAGACAAGTGGAAAATCATTCCAAGAAGATAGATTTTTGAAACTAAAGTATGTACAATGGTATGTTTGAGGTACTTCCACTGAGGGGAGAAGAGGAGATTTTTGAAAAGTTAGTTTGTTAGAATCACTCTCATAATCTCATGACAATGGCAAGGTTTCAAAATAACATCATTTGTTAGACAAGTAATACCATCCTCATCATTAAAGTGAAGATCACTCCTCACTAATGATTCTGATATTACTATTGTCTTGCCATCAACTGTGGTATGAATTTGCTTCACATCATTGACTGTTTGAGAATGTGTAGTATTCTAAAACTGTTTAATATAAGAAGCATAGATAGTAGGACTTATAGTTAAGGCATAGTGTACAGTGCTAGCAGTAAGAAAGTCCACTATCTCATGAAAATCATCATTCCCTTCTGATTTCTCTAAGCAGGCGACCATGTTGTGTTGCTCAACAAACTTCAAATCCGCCATAGATGATTAATTGATGATGAATTTATAGAGTCGGTGATAAGTTGAAGTGGGTTTGTGAATTTTGAGAGCGTTTTAGTATTTGAGAGTATTAGAATGATCTTGATGTAGTCGAATACGCTTATATAGGTAAAAAGGAAACCTATAATAGTAGGAAACTATTTACCGGCAAGAATTTTGCTCAGCAGTTATAACTCCAATGGTAACAAGTAGCACTAACTTTGGCTCAGCAGTACTAACTTATGCCTAGCAGTACTAACTTTTGCCTAACAATCCTAACTTTTACCTACAGTACCATATCCTGCTAGTTCATCATTAATATACAACCACCAATTTTAACTCCAAATTCATCACTAATACTATCTTCAAACCACACCAATCATACAACTTTAGAGATTAAGTAATGCAATGCTAGCAATCAAAAAGTTAAACCTGCTAACATCAAATGCCTTTGTGAGAAGATCAGCAACATTGTGATCTGTATGTATCTTAATTACTTGAATAAGCCTCTTCTCATAAGAATCTCTAATGAAATGGTGCCGTATTTCAATGTGCTTGGTTTTAGAATGAAACACTAGATTCTTCACAATAAAAATGGTGCTTTCATTATCAATGTAAATCTTGGTGTTCATGAAATTGTACCCTATAATCAATTCAATTTAATTTTGATCCACAACACCTGGTCCATAACAATAGCAGCAGCAACACACTCTGCTTCAAGTGTAGAGGAGTTGGCAACTAAAAGTTTGCTATTTTATACATGGCCAAAAAAACAATCTTTAACACAGATAAAATTGACAACCTCCTATTGTGGATTTCCTGTAAGGCTAGCTCCAACAAATCACTATCAGAGAACAAGCTCAGTTTGAAGAAAACAAAGATGATAGGAAAGAGCTGCAGAACAAGAGGCCAAGGATGTTGCATTGATTGAACAAATGGAAGATAATGTCAAGTCAAGGATGAATGCGATGAATAACTCACAGAAGACTTCAAACAAGAAAAGAGAACAATTCACCATTGAAGAAAAGTCTAGAATGTTTGTGGAAATGATTGCTGAAAGGAAAAGGTTCTTTGCTGCACAAATAGCTGAAAAAATTATAAACAAGCCACCAACCAGAGCTCAACTCAGAAACAAGATGGTTACTTATCTTTGAAAACAACATGGGCAAGTACACTCACAATTAGAATTAAGTGCAAGAGCATTGAAGAAATTACAAGGCTGTATGAAAAGAGTAAGAATTGGATCGAATAACTTTGTTCTAATGGAGTTCTAAAGTGTTAAAGATAGTCGAAAAGAATAAAGCTAAAGGCATAGAAAAAAATAAATAGTTGCTAGAAAAGAACAAGTGAAAAAACCTGATAATAAAATGTCAAGAGACAAAAGATAGAGGATGATGCTGAGAAAGAAGATCTTAGAGCTTGTTTGGATATACTTCCAGGTAATGATGATTCCGTAAATGTTAAATCTTTGGCTACTAAATATCTAATAGTTGACTGGAAGACACACATTCTGATAGAAAACATGATGTATTATCAAATCATTAAAGCTAATGAAAGTTCTAAGAATTACAAGATATTCATTTGAAATGCTTGATGAGTTGATAGCAAGAATGTATGTTAGATCTATAATACGGCTGGATAAAGAAATGGATTTAGAGAACGTGCAAGCCTCAGAAGGATATTTGAAACAGATTACATAGGGAGATCATCATTACTGTATTTTAACCAATTGAAGATGATAAAATTTGGAAGCTCCCAACAAGACACACATAGATCAGTTAAGAGAATTATTTGATTCATGTGGAGTTCATGTATTACTGATGGATACTGGAATTGCTATTCACATGCTGATAAAGAAGACATATCCTCTTACACAAGAGATGCATTCAAATGCTGAGTAGAAGACTAAAAGTTGATCATGAGTAAAATGCTTAATGAGCTTCTCAGCTATTACAAGATACACACTTTAAACAAAGTAGTAAGGTTGTTTGGATACATCCCTCCTAGTGCCAGATGCTGATAATAAGTAAACTTTGATGATGTAACAAGAAGAATATCAAGTTAAAGGGGAGGATTGTTGAGAATAAAGGCTCTCAAGTTTCTACTGCTAGTTGAAGAATCTATTCTAGTGAAGATTAGAGAAAATCAGTCTAGTCATTAGTAACAGTTAAGTTTAATAGTTAGAACTTACCAGTAACAAATTGTTAGTAAACTGTCAGCTTTATTAGTACTGTTAGTTAAATAGTTATACTTTAGTTCAATAATAGTTAGCACTACAGAAAGTGATATGCATAAAATATAAATAAGAATAGGATATGCATGATTACTACATGACGTGTTTTGTTAATCCCATTAGGGTTTCTTGGTATATAAAAGAAACCCTAAGCATAGTTAGAGATATAGATCTAGAAATCAATTTCTTAAAGTTAGTGATTCATATTTCCAAGGTTATGTCTGTAACTTTTGATGTGTGTTCAATAAATTGAAATTTAGCAAGATCTTGTTATTGTTTCATTGTGTCTTCTAGTAGTTACAAACTAGTTTCCGAATAGTTTTGTAGTATTCACAATCTATAGTTTCTATTATAGTTTGTCTTAGACTATCAGATTTTTTTTTTTTTACAACTAAGCTTTAACAAGCAAAGTAAGATCTTTTCAAAAGGGATCAACACATTTTTTCTTAACTATGTAAAATAAGCACTTATGATCAACAAGTTTGGTTAAAAACAAGTAAAATATAGTTGCATGTTTGGTAACTGTTGGATTGACTTTTGACCCCAATTAGACCCACTTTTGAACCATTATCTTTTACCTAATAATTTACTTATGAAATGGTGCCGATTTAGGTAAGTATTAGTTCTAAACATTTGATAATGTTAGTGTTATCTTTACAGATTGTCTATGATCGGCCCAAGATGTTATCAATTCTCTGCCATGAGTATCTATGAACAGCTCTGTGACGAGGTCTAAGACCATTGCCTAACACTGCACTCTACGAGTAAGACAAGATCAGCTAATTTCACAGACTCATTTTTGACATCGTAATCAATTACTTTACTCTTAAGTGTTGTAAATTTTTATCGAGTTCAATGTATGTGTCGGCGCAGGCATGGCTTCTATGGATGCAAACAACAGACATCAGCAACTTGCATCTCAACGTAAGCACAGTACTAATGTTTTGAATTTTTAGATGGCTACAAAACTTTTTTACCCATACTCAAAAGAAGGAACCTCATCATGTTCTTACTAGAAAGCTGGAATTTAAATACTCGGGTCACCATATTTAAAAGTTATTCTAATATTCTATTGTTGTTGGATTCGCTACAATTTTAGGTTAAAAATTAAAACATGTCATTTTCAGTATGGTCAAATGATACGAGAATATGGTTCATGAATATAGTAATAGGGTTAAAATTTGCTATCTTTAACCTTTGGATTTCACACTATTTTGCAGATACTATTACGACAGTTGAAGGATTTGAGAGTTTTGGACATAAAGTCATTTTGAAAGTGGTGTTGCGTGGAGAGTGGTCGGAGAGCGGCCACGACTGCTAACATTCTGGTTATTAATGTTGCGGCTGTACCAGGACAGCATCCGGTGATGATTGTTGGAATCTCAGCGAGAAATTCCGACCCTAACTTGATAGGGCAATGACCGGATAGCATAGCATATGTGGCTATTGTACAACCGGATGGATACTTCTATGACCTGACGACCATATACAGATCTGAGCCTAATCATTTATTGCATCTCAATTTGGTGTGTCGTGGATTACTATTGTAAAACTAAACATACGGTGGGTTGGCTGAAATAACACCGCAACTGGGTGATCTTTCTGCTTTTTTTTTGTGAGTGTTATTTTCTTCCTTTCATGATCATCTGTCTTTTAGCGTTCTTTCTTTCGTTTATGATTTTTTGTCTATTTTTATTGTAGGAGATAGGCCCAGAAAGCGACTTCAAAATGTGTCAAGAGTTGCATTATCGCATATTCAACGGATCTAATAATGGTTTCATGGACTATATTCCTCGCCAACCTTGCTTTTGCATTCTTTCATTATATATCAACGGTCTTTCTTTTTTTCTTTTTATTGCTTTTATTTATTTATTTGTGTATGAAATTTGGTGTAAGCAAAAAGTGCGTCATTTATGAAAACTCGAAAGTCAGCCACAGTGGGTACTTATGAATTTCAAAAGGTAAAACTGCTAAAATTGTTAAGCTTTAAACACTACATGTGTTTTTGTCTTGAACATGAAGGTAGCTGCGCTGGTCCAGTAGAGGAAAGGCAGGCATCGAGTCGTATGATGGATTCATTAGTATGTAACGTAGGTGCTTAAGAAGAAACATATGGACCGTAAACTAAACTGAAAAGACTATTTGAAAGATAGATAGGTGCTCATGATTTAGAAACCAGGTATCGTTTTTATAACTTACTTATGTATTCAATATTTGCTTTCTAGTTTGTTTATGGGGATGTTTGTCATTGCGTCTTGAAAGTCGTCATGTGTCAGAAAATATTCCAAATCTGTTTGGAAGTTGTGATAATAATCTGACTGATATTTGACAACAAAATACACTTTTTAACAATTATGTTCAAAATGTCCTCTTTAAATAGTTTAGTGCAGGTTCTCATAAGATTTTTAATCTAATTTTTTTTTATGATAGCTCTAAATTATGAGATCCATTGCACCTAAACATTGGAAAGTTAGGGGTTTTGAATGATAATATGTCACACACATATTATCAGATAAGCAATCCAGAAAATAGCCTCAAATACACTTATGATATCTCTAAACTATAAGCAGGCTTAAGCAAACCTCAAACTTGCTTTCGTGATAAAAGACGATAAGAAGATACATAGTTTATAAGTAATCCAAACACCTCCTCTATATCTGGTGACTTAAAAACACAGTTGCTTGTTAGTTCCCTAACGGGATATGGGTGCAGAAGCTTCCAAACCACTACTTACTTTTGTGTTCCAGATTTTATGCTAAATGACAATCCAAGGTATTTTGTTGGCGAGCATTTAGCGATTTTTTTAATGCATTAAATTATCGTTCATTTCTGCTTTAGTTAGCTCAAGAAAATAAATTCTACAAATGTTTCACAAAGTTCAGAAAACTGGAAATTTTTTATATGTTCCACCTTTCAGGTAGTATTCATTATTTTCTATTAGTTTAGGTTCTGTTTATAAATCACTGTCCAACAACAGTTTTTAGTTGCTTACAAGCTTGATTGTTCTGTGATATTTCAATATTGCAGAGCTGTTAGTATTTACCTAAAGGTTTAGGAGTTGATTGACAGGGCTTTTATTACTCATTCTAAGTTATTGGATTTTAGCTTAAAAATGCCAACTCTATTGAATTTGTGAAGCAGACGGGTGTTGCTGCAGTGGTGCCCTTATATGTATTCCCAGCAGTACCTTACAAATGTGGAGAGCGATGTGTATGTGATATTTCGGTGATGACCGACTATGCGGCGTTAGGAGCACCACCTGATGCAGAAGAGGTTCGGGACTGTGAAAAAACCCCTACAGGACGCACTGGTCTCCTTAATGACAGACCAAAGCATCCCAAGTTACATCACAGTGTTCGTGATGTCGTCTTCTATTAGGAACACGAAAGTGTCGGTCACTTCCATAGATAATTGTAGTTAGCTCGTTAATGTAAATTTTTGGAAACTTACTAGATAGTTAGCTAATAGCCGTGACACCATGACGGCCCAAGCCCTATGTCCACTTGTAAGTATTGTATACACTCCCAAGCCTTGGGATGAGGTGGTGTTTGTGTATATTTCACATAGTTATGCATTTCTTTTTTACTACTTTCTCTCACTAAAATACCTCCTTCCTTCCCACTTTCTCTCACTAGTTCCTGTTGTTAAAGATTACTTATATTCTATAATTGGTATCAAGAGACATGGAGTGGTGTGTTTAGTTTTTGTGTTTAAGTTTTTTTTGGTTCGTGGGTTTCTTGCAAGATTCGTCCTTTCTCTTTATTTTTTTTTTGTTTTCGAAGCTATTGTGGACACTAAAAGATCATTTACCTTGGTAAATTTGATCTAGTATCTTTAAGATATAGATGTACAAGCTTTGAATCTAGAAAAATAACATTTTTTATCACTTTTGTGTTTAAAAAGCTTTACAAAGAACAAAATATTGATTTTAAATTTTTTGCCCTAAAAACCTTAAAGTTTTCATTTTTTTGTTCCTATAGGGTTTGTAATACTAGTTTACAAGATTTTTTGCAAAAAAAGGATCAAAAAAGTGTCTTTTTGTGTTTTTGAGATTTTGAGTTTCGTCACTGTTGAAGTCGAAAAACCCAAGTCGAACAACCCAAGTCGAACAACCTGAGTCGAATAACTCAAGTCGAACAACTCAAGTCGAACAACCTTAAAAGGTGTCGAACAACCCCACCAGTTCCCCGAAACAACCTGAGTCGAACAACCCAAGTCAAACAACCTGAGTCCATCAACTCGAGTCTAACAACCTGAGTCGAACAACCTAAGTCGAAAAACCTGATTCGAACAACTCAAATTTATAAAATTATACGGTTTATTTCTTTGACTTGTAAAATCTCGTGAAACATTAACTTGTTTTCCTGGTTTTGTCAAGAATTGTAAAATCCCGTGTAGTTTCAAGAATTAAAACACTTAAAAGACAAATTAATCAAACACAATTTCTTTTTACCATCGTCCGATCCGACGATAATCTTTTAACATACAATTTTCTCAATGACGACTCTTGCTGACAAAGAAATTCTTTCAGGTGCTGACAATCGTCCACCTATGTTAGAAAAAGATATGTATGATTCTTGGAAATGCAGAATGGAGCTATACATGATGAATAGAAGACATGGACGAATGATCCTTGAATCCGTTGAAAATGGTCCACTCATATGGCCTTCAATTGAGGAAAATGGAGTGACAAGACCAAAGAAATATTCTGAGTTGTTTGCTACGGAAGCAATTCAAGCTGATTGTGATATCAAGGCAACAAATATCATTCTCCAAGGACTACCACTTAAGGTCTATGCATTGGTTAGCAATCATAAAGTCAACAAGGAACTTTGGGAAAGAATTCAACTTCTCATGCAAGGAACTTCATTAATGAAACAAGAAAGAGAGTGTAAGCTTTATGATGAATTTGATAAGTTTGTGGTATAAGAAGGGGGAAACACTACGTGATTTCTACTTGAGATTTTCACTGCTACTCAACGACATGAACATCTACAATATGAAACTAGAACAATTTCAAGTGAACACCAAGTTTTTGAATACTCTTCCTCCTGAGTGGAGACTGATGTCAAACTGGTTCAGGATTTGCATACAACTAACATTGATCAGCTTCATGCCTACTTAGGACAACATGAATTTCATGCAAATGAGGTTCGTTTAATGCATGAACGTAACTCAGATCCGCTTGCTTTGGTTGCAACCCATCAGATGACATAGTCTCCTTATCCAACTCATCAGCACTCATACCAAAACTCTCAATTTCAACCACATGGTTCACCTTATCAGTCTCAACAATACTCAAATAATCAATCATCAACACCTCTTTCAATCACTTATCCATCCAATGATTATCAATCATCAGTTCATCACAACGTTTATTCTTCACCATCATCCATCCCTCAATTAAGAGCAGTTCAAGACCCGCACTTCATGAAATTACTCCTGCAACAATCAGTTCAGGACTCGTGCCAAACCTCCTCCTTCAACATCGTTTGTACCACCTTCAAGAACTGATTAAGATCTTTTATTTCAACCTCTGTTTGAAGAATTACTCACTCCTCCACCTAGTGTTGATCACCCAGCCCCTAAAGTTATTGCTCTAATTGCTAAAGTAGTTGCTCCAGAACCTGTTGTATCAACCGGTTCACCTTCCTCAACAACTGTTAATGAAGATGCACCATCACCTAGTAACTCTCAAACAACACCCGAAACTTAATCTCCTGTCATTTCTAACAATGTTGAAGAAGACAATCATGACTTAAATGTTTCTGAAGCATCTTCCTCTTCGGATATTCCAATTCTA
>BQNB010058360.1:18450-34542 GCA_026074375.1 Tanacetum coccineum | reverse complement strand
CAGTTTGTTGATCGATAGAAATAGTCTTAGGAAAATTCATATCAATAAGAATTCGATTAGCAGAAGGTTTTTCAAATCTACCTATATTCTTTCCTTATCCTTGTTATTGACATTTCACACATGAAACTTATTTATAAAGAAGTCTCTCTACTTGCGGGTTTATACTAAGGTGGGGGTATGATCTGTATACATTTCACCTCTCCATACCCCACTCCGACAGGATTGGGTTTTTTTTTGTTGAAAGATTGGGTATGTTGTTGTTGATAAAATATCATATATTTCTTTTTCATACATTGCTTGATTGATCAAGGGCATGTTTGATATACGGGTATTTAATCAAAGAATGGAAGGGTTCTTCTTAATCACGCATAATCAAATCGGATGAAAGGAGATGCAGTTAATTCATTGACTATTAGCAGGTTTACAAAAAAACTTTACGAATAGAATATTAGCAACAATACAAGTCGAAATCTAAAAAATAGAAATCGAGTAGGTTTATAGTCAAATCAATATTTCTCGACATAATGTGCCATCGGGTTGACTTGCTTAAACCTCCTTCTAACCAAACTGACTCCAACATAGTCCATCTGATCACTATCAGCAGAATTAGCACGCACGTCCGTGTAGGAGGGAGGAGCTTGCTGCTGGTCACTATAATAATCATTCAAGCCAGGCTGAGATGCGTTCCCACGAAGCATAGCACTAATACTGAGTGCAGCTTGAGCACTAAGCTCAGTTGTAGACAACCCTCGGTTGTCACCAGTTATCGAGTTCTCTAGCCGCGGTTGAACAGATGAGAATGATGGAATTGGATCAGCAACAACGTAACTTTTGTCCTGCACAATGTGTTCTTGACTATATCCCGTGAACCTAGAATTCTCACCGCTGTTAAAGCTTGGAGGCGCTTCTTGGGCTTCATATTCACCCGTGATGATGCTAGAAGAAAGCGCCAAGTGAGCAGAAAACGAGTTCATTTTGACCTGGAAGAAGAGAGTTTAAGTTTAGACAGGGTGCTTTACTACATAAACTAGAAGATGTTTATATAGACTTGCCAAGCAATGTAAATTCAACAAGTAACATGGGGATGAGTCGATGACTAACATGCTATGTGCAAAAACGAAAAATAAAACTTTCTAAACAGCTGTTTAGAGTAGATTACAGTGTTCATTCTCATGAATATGTTTCAAATACGAGATTCGCTCTCGTGCTTATCTTGAAACAATGTTTATAGAGTTTTCATATCGTCGCGCATTGCAGCAGATTATGTTATCTGGTTGTTCATTGCATGTATTAAATGCTGTAGTATAGGATGATAAATATTCGACTAATTAGCCAATTGACATTTCGATCTAACTCTGTTGGGATTTTAGTAATACTAAACCATTTACTACGAGTACGCAGTGGATATATGTAATTTGATATTTAAAGATTAACACACAAATAAATAAATAAAAACTAACCGTTAGTTTATTAAATAAATCAACATCTTGAACGTCAAGTGGTTGTTGCTCATACAACACGTAAGACGATGTACGATACGATGCTAGTAGTTGTTTCACGATTAATGACCAAACAACGTGTGTTCTTGTCTTGCTTGAAAACCAATCAAATACTTCTAATAAGTATATGTATGAATGGTGCAGTAAGGGAAAAGAATAGTAAACCAAAAGGTTTATATATTCTCTATTCTTAGAGCACGGGGAGCGGTCGTGCCAAACTTCTCGTGCCATAGAGAAAAAGTTGTGTCACGTCAGCAAAATGGTGTTTGGCACCAGAATTGCTATGGCACCAGAATTCAGCGGCATTGGTTTGCACCAGAATTTCTGGTGCCAAACTAATTTTTTTTATTATTATTATTATTATTATTATTTTTAATTAAAAAACTTATAAAACTTAAATTATACAACAATACATGATTCTCTTGAGGTTGTTGATTTGCATTGCACGCGCGGGTTGTCGTATAATACCCCAACGACCTTGTAGGATTCGAATGTCCGTTCAATATCTTTTCTTGCAGCTTCTTGAACTATTTTAAACTTAAAGGTCTTAGCATCCCTTGTAACAGAAAACGTTTTGACAAACGTAGACCATTTCTGATAAATACCGTCGGCTAAATAGTAGCATTTCCTGTATGTATGCCCGTTTATTATAAACGGACATTCTGGAGCTATATCAGCAATTTCATCATCAAATAATGGGGAACCATATAACACATTTAAATCATTATTCGCCCCAGGAACCCCAAAATATGCATGCCAAATCCACAATCTTTGATCCGCAACAGCTTCTAACATAAGAGTTGGCTATTTATGATCCATATTTCAAAGAAAAATAAGAAGTATTGATGTAGAATATATATAAAAATTGTGTGTGAAGTTATAAAATATAAAGGGGGTATTTATAGGATTTTAAAGGGGTAAAAATAGGGGTTTGGGGGTATTTTTTTCAAAAACCCGCTCCTCCCAACGGATACTTTTTCAAAAAAAAAATTCTTTCACGTGGGCTGTTAGCCACGGCGCGAGAGACCTTGGCGCGAACCACGGAGTGGTGCGCCATGGCTCAATCTTGCGCCATAGCTTGGCACGAACCCATGGCACGACCACTCCCTTCCCTCTTACTTTGCGCGATTGCAAAACCAAATCCTTTATGGATTTGACTTTCCGGCCGAGTGGTAGAACAAAGAGGAAAAGAGAATATACGGATATTAAGGTTGCGTTTAGTCGAGAACATTGTCCATCATTTTCTATTTCCTGTTTTGTAGGAAAAGGGAGGGGGTTTTCATCTCCACAAAATAATTGAAAATTTAAAAAACGCGTTTAGTTAGAGAAACATGTGTTTGTGTTTTCCATTTTGCAAAACTAGAAAACATGTTCAAGTGTTGTTGTTTTCTATCTCAATTCTCTATTTACCTTTGTAATATTATAAAGACATATTCGAAACATACAAACAAATATTATAAACTAACCAAATAAATTATAAAACAACTAAAAAAGTCTCATACGAGAAAGTAACAAATTAAAAAAGTAAACTTTAACATCAATCAATATAAAAAAAATCTTCAAACGACTACGATTCAACATAAAAACAATAATTTTGTCTCTAAACACACCCACGCATGACCATATTTATTTTAACATCACCTTAGAGCACCTCGCGCAGCATGACAACTCGTATATTTCTCCATTTTTATAAGTTTTTTTTACGTTTTCGTCTGTTTTTTTACGTTTTCGTCTGTTTTTTTACGATTTCGTCTGGTTTTTTACTTTTTCGTACGTTTTTTACGATTTCGTCTATTTTTTACGTTTTCATCCGTTTTTTTACGTTTTCATTAGTTTTTTACGATTTCATCTGGTTTTTACGTTTTCGTCTATTTTTTATGTTTTCATATGTTTTTTTTACGTTTTCGACCTTTTTTTGCTTCTTCATATGTTTTTTACTATTTCGTCTGGTTTTTTACGTTTTCTCCCATTTTATTTATCTTTTCGGCCGTTTTTTTACGATTTCATAGGTTTTTTTTACGTTTTCGTTCTTTTAACGATTTCGTCCGTTTTTTACGTTTTCGTTCATTTTCTTACGTTTCTGTCCGTTTTCGTACTTTTACTTCTGTTCTTAAGTTCGAAAACGGACGAAATCGTATGAAAATGTAAAAAAACGGACGAAAACGTAAAAAAACGTACGAAAACGTAAAAACATACGAAAACGTAAAAAAAGGACGAAAACGTAAAAAATCGTATGAAAATGTAAAAAGCGGACGAAAACGTACGAAAACGTAAAAACATACGAAAACGTAAAAAAAGGACGAAAACGTAAAAAATCGTATGAAAATGTAAAAAGCGGACGAAAACGTACGAAAACTTACAAAAACGTAAAAAACAGATGAAAACGTAAACACGGACGAAATCGTAAAAAAACTGTCGAAAACGTAAAAAGAACGGACGAAAACGTAAAAAAAACGAACGAAAACGAAAAAACAGAAGAAAACGTAAAAAAACGGACGAGAACGTAAAAAACGGACAAAAACGTAGGGAAATGGAAAAAAACAGACGAAAACGTAAAAAACGAGCGAAAACGTAAAAAACTGTCGAAATCTTAAAAAACGGACGAAAACGTAAAAAAAGGCTGTAAACGTACATAAACGACAAAAAACTTATAAAACGTACTAAAACGTATAAAAACTTAAAAACAAGATATGAAAACATATAATAATAAGTGCTTGAAAGTTAGGAAAATTGACAGGAAAAAAAACAATTAAATGTATATGATTCGCCCAATAGCCAATTTATCCCATCAATGCCCGTTCCCGTTTGAGCCCATGCCCATTTTGCCCGGTGCCCGTGCCAGCGCGATTTGCCACCTCTAGGTGTTTAGTGTTATATCGGAAATAAGGGGAAAATAGATCCTGGTGTCATAAAAGGAAAATGAGGAAAACAAAATAAAATTGTTTTCTAGTTTTGTGTATAAAATGAGAAAATAGAGATTTTGTATTTTGTAGAGAATTTGTTGGAAAACGACGATTTGAACGCGATCTCTGTTTTTCTTGTTTTCCACAAAACATTTTGTGGAGAACAAGGGTGTTTTCCCCTAACTAAATGCAGCCTAAATGTTTCGTATGTATTTTTTGTGTGGGGTGATTTGAATAAGAGGAGGAGGAAGTGAGTTATTTTGAGAACAAGTTTTAGCCCACATACTAAGGGACTAATCTAGATTATCCATTTCATTAGATTAAAAAGACAAGATTTTAAGATTAAAAAAAACATGGAAGGACTAAAAGTGTAAATTTACTAAAACTCACACTAACCACTCCCTCATTATTTGTAGAGGTGAGAAATTTTATCCAAATTGCAATTAATTGACTTTTTTGACATTTTGTTTGTTTTTTACGTTTTTACATTTTTTTACTTTTTTTAACGTTTTTAACGTTTTTTTACGTTCTTATACGTTTTCGTCCGTTTTCGTCCGTTTTCGCACGTTTTCCGACGCTTTTGCGCGTTTTCGTCTGTTTAAGCATGTTTTTGTCCGTTTTTGTCCGTTTTTAGAGTTCTCGCACGTTTTCGTATGTTCTCGCACGATTTCTTACATTTTCGCACGTTTTCATACGTTTTCGTCTGTCTTCACACTTTTCATCTGTTTTCGTCCGCTATCGCACGTTTTCTTTCGTTTTCACACGTTTTTGTCTGTTTTTGGACATTTTCTTACATTTTCGCATGTTTTCTTACGTTTTCATGCGTTTTCATACGTTTTCATACGTTTTCGCACGCTTTCATCGGCTTTCGCGCGTTTTCGCCGGCTTTCGCGCGTTTTCGCCAGCTTTTACGCGTTTACGCCAGCTTTCGCGCGTTTTCGCCAGCTTTCGTGCGTTTTCGTTAGCTTTCGCGAGTTTTTGTCAGCTTTCGCGCGTTTTCGTCAATTTCCGCACGTTTTATTCTGTTAGCCTTAATTATATTAAGCCGAACAAGAATGTCATCGGTCGTCTTAGTCATAACAAGTCTTGTGTTGTAATGGGCTAGTCGAGATTAACGGGCTTGGACATTAAGCTAATATCGTCCATGTATCGGGCTCAAAGCCCAAAACAATCCAAGCCGGCCCAATGGAAAGCCCACGAGCCATTAGGGTTCCTTGGACTATAAATAGGACCCTCTCAACACATGGAGAGGGTGTTGGTTGCATTTTTTCCTTTCCTTGTAACCCTCCACTCTTTCTCTTAATCTAATCTTTCTCTCTTGTTTCTCTCTCTAGTTTCTCTCTCTCTCTCTCTCTAAATATCTAGTTATTTCGTGTGTTTTATCATGGGTATTGGTTAGATCATTGTTGTGTTTGAATCATAATATCGTGGGATAACAAGTGGTATCAAGAGCCAAGGAGTTTTTGGTGATTTGGTGTGGTTTTTCTGTTATGCGTTTTTTTTGTTCGAATATCATAAAAGAGTTTCATCTTTTGTGTGTTTAAATACCATAAAGTTTGTATTTTTCTTCTTTGTCTATCATAGTTTTAGTTAGAAGTACAAGCAAAATATAAGAAAAACATCAAAAGTTTCATTATTTTTCAAGGTTTTTGGTTCGAAAATGATATAGTACTCAAAATCTTGATTTTAAAATTTTCTTGTCAAAACCGATAAAGTTTATGTTTTTAAGGTTCTAATAGGCCTAGATAAAGAAGAAGTACAAGAAATTTTGAGTAAAATCGTCAAAAAGTGCGTCTTTTAGTGTTTTGAAAAATTAGAGGCGATTTAATCTTTCTGTAGAAGGAGGCGAATTAATCCTGTGTTTGAAGGCAAATTAATCCTGTGTTTGAAGGCGAATTAATCTAAGTTTTGGAGGCGATTTAATACTTGTTTGGAGGCGATTTAATCCTTGTTCAGGAGGCGAATTAATCCAATTTCAGGAGGCGATTTAATACTTGTTCAGGAGGCGAATTAATCAAAGTTTGGAGGCGATTTAATACCTGTTAAGGAGGCAATTTAATCCTTGTAGAACTTCAATTTCGGTTCAAGACCAATTTCGGTGAATCAGTTCTTGGACTTTGAACTTAAAAAGAAACTTAATTGAACAACATTAAACCTTGACTTCAAAACAATTGTTCATTTACGGTTTTCTATTGATTTTGTAAAATCCTGAATTCTTGGTTTCAATCATAGATTTGTAAAATCCATTGAACGTTAATTACATTAATTAAACCACAATCTCAATCACTTCATAATACTTAAGATCCGATATCCACCCACAACAACAACATCAAAATGTCAAATCCTAATACCAATAACAATTTGCAAACTCAAACATCAAATGCACTTCATAATGCTATCATGGAAGCAGGAGATAAAGACCGTCCACCAATGTTAGCACCTGGTAACTACGTTCAGTGGAAATCCCGAATCAATACACACATTGACACAAAACCAAACAATGAACACATCCACTATTGTCTCTAGAATCCACCCTACAAGTTCAAATGGAATGAAAGATCAGTTCCAGTTGCAAAAGGTAGTTCAAAAACAACTATAGAAGGGTTCATGGAATCTTACAAGGCTGTTTCAGATAAGATAAGAATTCAATTGGATGCTAAAGCTGAAGCTGTTCAGATAATTCTCACATGGATAGATAACAATATCTACTCCACAATTGATGCTTGTCCAAATGCATGTGAGATGTGGAAAGCCATTGAAAGGTTGAAACAAGATGAATCAATCAATGTTCAAGATCTTGAAACTAATTTGTATTGGGAGTTTGGAAAATTCACATCACGAGATGGTGAATCACTTGAATTGTATTACTCAAGGTTTTACAAGATGATGAATGAGCTTGTCAGAAACAAATGTGATGTTACCAATCATCAAGTGAATGTTCAGTTCTTACTTCAATTACAACCAGAATGGCAAAGGTTTGTAACGCTTGTTAAGCAGAGTCAAGAGTTGAAGACTGTTTCCTATCACAAACTTTATGACATCCTAAAGCAACACCAGAATAAAGTTAATGAGTTAAGAGCTGAAAGACTAGCACGTAATGCTAATCCACTTGCACTTGTTGCTCAACAACAACCAGTTTACCATCCTCAAAACCATCCTACTCACTACACTCACAATTCCTCATCAATACCACAACAAACTGCTACCAGAAACAGAGGAAAAGCAAATGATCAAGAACCTATTATGGTTGCTGAAGATGATGAAATGTTAAAGGAGAAGGAGATAGATAAACTCATGGCTTTAATTTCTCTATCATTCAAGAAGATTTACAAACCTACCAACAACAACCTTAGAACTTCATCAAACACCAGTAGAGCAAATCAGGATAATACTCCAAGGACTAACAGAGGCAATGGGTATGATAATCAGAGGGCAGTGAATGTTGTTGGGGCTAGAGAGAATGTAGGCACACAGGTAGTGCAGTAGTCTGGGATTTAGTGTTATAATTGCAAGGAATATGGGCATGTAGCAAGGGAATGTCAAAAACTGAAAAGGGCAAAGGATGCAGCTTATCACAAGGAGAAAACGCTATTGTGTAAGCAAGATGAGGCTGGGTTTAAATTGAGTGCAGATCAAGCTAATTGGAGGGATGATACTAATGATGAACTTGAAGATCAGGAATTGGAAACACATTATCTGTACATGGCACAAATTCAAGAGGTTTCTCCAGATGTTGCTGAGAATTTTGGACCTATCTTTGATGATGAACTGTTGCAGAAGGTATAAAATGATGATGATAACTATAATGTGTTTGCTGATGACAGAGAACATCCTGAGCAACCTGAATCTGTTAATGACACATATATGGTGGAACATGATGACTCTAATGTTATTATTGATTCACTGGATATGAGTAAAATAGAGGAGAGGTTGACCATGATGATGATGATCTTGCTAGAGAACGTAATTTGCTTGCTTCGTTAATTGCGAAACTAAAATGTGAAATTAATGACAGTAAAAACCGTAATAAATTTTTGGAATCATCAAACAAGACTTTAGTTGATAAATTAAAACGTGAAATTGAGGATTTCAAAACCATAAATAAAAGTTTAGAATCATCAAATAATCATTTCAAAGAAGCAAACACTAAACTAGCAAAGACCAATCAGTTAATGTTCAAAGACATCAAAAAGTTCCAAGATGAACTTGATAGATATCATGATGTGAATTATGCATCAAAGGTTGAACTTGATTGTGCAAAAGCTAAAGGGGAATTAATTTCTTACAAAATGTCTTCTGAAAAATCATTAAATGAATACACAAGAAAGCTAAATGATTTAAATCAAACGATTTCAGACATGAAACAAGAGCTTGTTGCACATCAAGAGAAAATCTCCATAATGTCACAAGAAAAAGAGCCTCAGAAGAAGTTTTACAAAACTCGTGAAGACAAAGAAATTGAAAAAGTCATTGCTTTAGAAAACAAAGTCAAGGTTTTAGATGATATTGTATACAAAACAGGTCAATCAATTCAAACAATGAATATGCTTAATCGTAATTGTAAAACGAGTTTTGTTAAACCCGAGTTCCTCAAGAAAGCTCAAAGGGCGAATCCTCGTCTGTATGATATAGGTTGCTATAATGATAATCTTTCCTTAATGTTAGCACCTGAATCTGACGAATCAATTCGTCTTGCCCAAGAAAGTCGATCAAAATTAAGTGATTTGATCAAACCTTTTGATTATCAGCAATTGAATAATCTTTACGATTTGTTCGTTCCAAAACGTGAAAAGTCTGTTGAACAACGATTTTTTTCAGAAAGGTCAAAAATAAGTCATAAACTTGTCAAAAATGAAACTTCAAAAGAGTCTTTTAATAAACAAACAACTTCGTTGGAAATACGGATGGATGAATCAATTCCGTGGGATAAAAAATGTAAAAGCTCTAAAGAACTTCTCAAAATTAAAAGTAGTATTGACATGATTTTTGATGGAGTGGAACATTGCAAACAGACAATTGCTAAACGAACATATTTTGGTAACATAGACCCATTCATTCAGAACACAATTGAAGGAAATTTTAGTCCTCAAATTAGTGCAATTTTGGCTAATTTTGAGAAATTTCACTCGTGTTTGAAAGAGGAAATGGTTGATGATTTGAGATACTTTAATTCTCTTGAACTCGAAGTAGACTCTCTTAAATCTCAACTAGAAACTCAAAAAACACAATTTTTGAATGAAATTGATCGACTGTCCAGGGAATATTATTATGCTGATCACATGAATGCTATACTTGGTGTGTAGACAAAGCTTGATGAATTTACCAATTTGAAATGTGATTACTTGGAACAAGTGGAAAAATGTGAACGTCTTGAACAAGAGCTTTCAAAAAGATCTGAAAATGTCAATAACAAATCTTTCAATGAATTGTCAAAAAGATTTTCTGCACTTGAACAACATTCGATTAATCTTGAACTCGCCTTACAGCAAAGTCAAGAACAGTTAAAAAATGACAAATCTTTCAAAGAAAATCAATCAAAAGTATTTCTGAAAGAACGTGAACAATTTTTTGAAATTTAAGATTTGAAAGCTCAGATTCAAGACAAGAACATCGCAATCAGTGAGTTGAAGAAACTCATTGAAAAGGTTAAAGGAAAATCTGTGGAAACTAAGTTTAAAAAATCTTCGGTTATTCGTCAACCGAATGCTTTTAAAAGTCAAAGACACTCAATTTTAGGGAAACCAGCTGCGTTTTTAGATAAAGAAAGATTTTTCAAAACCAGTCACTGCACAGATTTTGCCTCAATAGGTGAAACCAGTTTCTAAGAACATAAAAGTCATAGCACCAGGAATGTACAAGTTGGACACTAGGAAACCTTAAACTAGAACAACACAGTTGCCTCAGGATAATAAGAAAACTAAAAAACGCGTGTCTTTCTCTACAGGAGTAATTGCCACTAGTGTTAGTAGACCACAGCTTAAGAGTAATCAATTGGAAGATAGAGTCTTGCATAACAATAGTGAAATGAAGACAAAGGAAGTAGAAGAACACCGTAGGAATTTTAAGTTTTCTAAGAATAAAATGTCTGTAACTGCGTGTAATGACGGTTTGAATGTTAAGACCTCGAATGTTAACTTTGTTTGTGTGACTTGTGGAAAATGTGTGTTGAATGACAATCATGATTTGTGTGTTCTTCATTATATTAATGTTGTGAATAATAGAACAAAACAGCCAATTGCTATACCTATTAGTGCTAAAGAACCCAAACGAACTATGAACCAATCTGTTGCAACATCCCTTAAGAAAATAGTTGCTTCAGAATCCACTAACAAGAATCCTAGAAAATCATTTAGGAAGCTTCATGAGCATGTTAGTAAGACATGTAATTGGTGGTACACTAAGATCTCACCACCAGGATATCAATGGAAACCTAAGTCTAGTGCATTGAATGTTAAACCAAATGTTAGCTTGCCTCTAGGAAACAAATCTAGAAATGCTAATACTTTGGAATCCAACACTATTAGGGGATCCATTTTGTCTAATTCTCCATTGTCTTCTAATTCTTTTGCAGCTCATAGAGATAATACTGTTCATCTTCGAATATGGGTACTCAAAGCACATGACGGGAAATCTCAAGCTTCTAAGTAATTTTGTAGAGAAGTTTTTAGGAACGGTCAAGTTTGGAAATGATCAAATTGCACCAAATCTTGGTTATGGAGATCTAGTTTAAGGAAACATCACTATCAAAAGGGTTTACTATGTTGAAGGGCTGAATCACAATTTATTCTCTGTTGGTCAATTTTGTGATGCGGATTTGGAAGTTGCTTTTCAAAAGTCTACATGTTATATTCGTGATTTGAAGGGAAATGATCTTCTCACAGGTTCTCGTGGCACAGATCTTTACTCCATCACTCTTCAAGACACATCTACTCCTAATCCAATTTGCTTAATGGCTAAAGCTTCATCGTCTCAAGCATGGTTATGGCATCGTCGTCTCTCACATCTGAACTTTGATACCATAAACTTTCTTTCAAAGAATGATATTGTGATTGGCCTTCCAAAGTTGAAATTCATCAAAGATCATCTTTGTTCTTCTTGTGAATTGGGGAAAGCAAAACGTAAGTCTTTCCAGACCAAAACTACCCCAAGTTCCAAAAGACGGTTGGAAATTCTACACATGGACTTATGTGGTCCTATGAGGGTAGAAAGTTTTAATGGAAAGAAATATATCTTGGTAATTGTTGATGACTATTCCATATATACTTGGACTCACTTCTTGAGATCCAAAGATGAAACACCTCAAGTTCTCATCGATTTCCTCAAACCTGTTCAAAGAGGACTTCATGCTCAAGTTAGAACAGTAAGAACTGACAAAGGCACTGAGTTTTTGAATAAAACTCTTCATCAATACTTTGCTCAAGAAGGTATTGAACACCAAACGTCAACTGCTCGAACACCTGAACAAAATGGCGTTGTCGAAAGACGGAACCGTACTCTTGTTGAGGCTGCTCGAATAATGCTAAGCGCCGCTAAAGTTCCTTTGTACTTTTGGGCTGAAGCAATTACAACTGCATGTTTTACTCAGAACCGTTCACTCGTAATTCCTCAAAATGAGAAAACTCCTTATCACATCATCAACGGGTGAAAACCGTCTGTAAAATTCTTTCACATATTTGGTTCTCTATGCTACATTGTCAGAGATGGTGAAAATCTTGACAAGATGAAAGAAAAAGGTGATGCATGTATCTTTGTGGGATATTCTACTCAGTCAAGAGCTTACAGAGTTTATAACAAAAGAACAAGAGTAATTGTTGAAACCATTCATGTCAATTTTGACGAATTGCCTCAGATGGCGTCAGATCAAGTCAGTTATGATCCCGTTCCACAATGTCCGACTATGCCACTTGAACAAGACATTTTAAGTCCCGTTCCCCAAAGTCAAGAAAATGTTCCTCAGGCAGATTAGACAGTAACAACGTCAAATGAATTAGATTTGCTATTTAGTTCAATGTTCGATGATTTTCTCAATGGATCTTCTCCAGTTGTGTCAAAGTCTTCCGTTGTAACTGTTGTTGATGCAAGAGATAAACGTCAACAACAAAACACAACTCCATCTACTTCAACAACTGTTGTTGCAGAATCACCTCCATTGAACATTCCTACAACACATGTACCTGCAAGTCAAACACCAATTCAAGCACCAACTGTCACTCCTACTGAGAACATTCATCAAGCAGAATCTCAAGTTGAAAATGTATAAGTTGAAGAAGACGAATTCATCAATATCTTCAGTACACCGGTACATCAACAAGGAGAGACATCTTCTTGATATGTTGATTCATCAAACATGCATACATTCTATCAATGACATCCTTCTGAACACCATTGGACAAGAGAACATCCGTTAGAACAAGTCATTAGAAATCCTTCACAACCTGTCAGAACAAGACGTCAGTTAGAAACAGATGGCGAGATGTGTATGTTCGCACTCACCGTGAGTCGAACCAAACCAAAGAACATCAAAGAAGCCATGGCTGATTCTGCATGGATTGAAGCAATGCAGGAAGAGCTTCATCAGTTTGATCGACTCGATGTATGGGAATTAGTCGACAGACCACTGTGCAAAACTGTCATTAACATGAAGTGGCTCTGGAAAAACAAACGTGATGAGGAGAATACTGTAATTCGCAACAAAGCTCGTCTTGTAGCAAAGGGATACGGTCAAAAGGAAGGAATTGATTTCGATGAGTCATTTGCTCTAATTGCTCGATTGGAAGCAGTCAGGCTATTCATTGCGTATGCTGTACACAAGTCATTTCCAGTATATCAGATGGACGTCAAGACAACATTTCTTAACAGACCTCTGAAGGAAGAAGTGTACGTCAACCAGCCAGACGGATTCATAGACCCACATCATCCTGACAAAGTCTACCGTCTCAAGAAAGCTTTATATGGACTCAAGCAAGCTCCAAAAGCGTGGTCCGATGAACTCTCCAACTTCCTGGTATCCAAAGGATTCTCAAAAGGTTCTATTGATCCAACTCTGTTCATAACTAAGAAAGGGGATGACATATTGTTGGTGCAAGTTTACGTTGATGATATAATTTTTGGTTCTACGAACCCAAAACTTTCCAAAAAGTTTGAAAAATTAATGCACAACAAGTTTGAAATGTCAATGATGGGGGAGCTGAAATTCTTTTTAGGAATTCCGATTCACCAATCCCCTCGTGGTATTTTTATTAACCAGGCTAAGTATGCTCAAGAGATACTTAAAAAGCATGGTATGACCTCATGTGATAGCGTTGGTACTCCAATGGCTACTAAACCCCTAGATGCTGATCTGAGTGGAACTCCTGTTAACTAAACGAAATATCGTAGCATGGTCGGAGCACTCATGTACTCAACAACAAGTAGACCAGATATTGTTCATGCAACATGTTATTGTGCTCGTTATCAAGCGAGACCAACTGATAAGCACCTCAAGGAGGTTAAACGGATCTTTCGGTACCTTAACAATACCATTAACATGGGATTATGGTATCCGAAGGACACCGGTTTCGAACTAACTGCTTTTTCAGATTCGGATCACGCGGGCTGTCTCGATACACGTAAAAGCACATCTAGTGGAATCCAATTTCTAGGCGGTGATAAGCTAGTCAGCTGGTCGTCAAAGAAGCAAGATTGTACTTCAATGTCTACAGCAGAACCCAAGTATGTGTCTCTATTTGTGTGCTCGACTCAAGTTCTATGGTTAAGGACTCAGCTCACAGATTATGGCTTTCACTTTGATCGAATACCCATGTATTGTGACTCACAAGCAGCCATAGCCATCTCGTGCAACCCAGTCCAGCATTCCCGTACCAAGTACATTGATGTCCGATATCACTTCATAAAGGATCAGGTTGAAAAGGGTATTGTTGAATTATTATTTGTCAGAACTGAATACCAGTTAGCTGACTTGTTTACGAAAGCCTTACCCAAAGATAGGTTTAAGTATCTCGTCAGATGACTTGGTATGAGATGTTTAACTCCCGAAGAACTGGAGGTTCTGGCAAACGAATCTGCTTGATATTTCTCAAACATCGAACTTGTAAATATTTTTGATTTTCTCTTTATTTTGATTTATAAATATTTTTGAAAAAGAAAATACAAAAATTTAAAACCAAGGAAAAGAAATAGAAAAATGTAAAATCTAGAAAAACAAAATATAAAATCAGAAAATTTCAAAAATACCAAAAAGAATCTTCTCGACATGTCTCTTAGAATCGATAATATTTACGTACGTAGAAATGTCGATTAACATTGACACGGACGTGTAAATGAAGTTCGAGCAAGAGTTCAAATGCTTTAAAACATGTCATTTCTAAATTTTTCTATATGGATTACAATTACTTCAGATTGTAACCCGGACCCAAACATTAGGGAAGTGTACATTTCAGTGCGCTTACTCTAAAATAGAAGAGAAGTCTTCTATCTTGTGGTTTTTTAAAAACCGTTGAACATAATTTTTCAAAAAGAACTTCTAACGTCAATCTTGTTAATTTGTGGTATCTTTCTATAATAAGTGGTATTTGCTAAAATTGTGTGTTCAACACTCCCCTCCTCGGATAATTTCTCAAAATTATGGTACTTAAAATGTTATTTTTATGTGGATCAATTTTTGAGAGGGAGCTTTTACAACCAAAGCCTTTAATGTATTTTTGGTACATCTCATAAATGTCAATTTTATTTATCCAAAAACATTCAGTGAAATTAAAATGTGATACTTATATGTCAGATAATAATATACATTGTTCACCAAGGCATCTCAATCCGTCTTTAACATATCTGTGGTGTCATATCATTTTTTTCCTTGTAATGTCAAGTTTTTAAAATTAGTGGTATCTCACATACAGTGTTGAAGAGGAACAATAAAAAAATGTTCACAAATTCATGCAATTCTGTGATATCATTTTTCTCCCCATGAATTTTTCATGTCATAAATTTTAATCAATTGATATTTCAAATACTAAGAGTTTTATTATTTAAAATAAGGAGAGAAAATGTGATTAAAATGTGATATGGAAAAATGTGATCTTTAAGACTCTAAGTGCAACTCTTTCCTTCATGTGCAAAACCATTTCGAATCTCGATGCACATGTGTAGGGGGAGTATTTGAAAATAACATTGTCATACATTGTAACATCCGGCAATTTTCGGAACTTTTAATAACTATTTTACCCTTTGACTTTTCGGGTCTGACTTGACTTTTTGACATATGACCTTTTATTGTCCCATAAAAACGATTACTGCGTAACCGGGAAATTTTCGGAACATATTTAAATAATAAATCATATTTATTATTACATGTTTATCGTTTATAAAAATTATTTTAACTTATTTGACATGAAAACGAAAAGATATATGTTATTTCTAAGTTGACTTATAAAAACAACCCGCTAAATCACGTATTCACAACTCGGACTCTAAAGCAATTTGATGTAAAACAACATTCCGGACAACTTTTCAGTTTTACCCGAGACCCAAAAACAAGCAGAAAATGACTAAAATACCCTCGCGAAATTTTGAACACCGCACACAACACGTACCGACCCGGAAACAATTAAATTTCATTTAGAGTTAATTTCATAATTCGTCCCTAATGTTTGTCGGGTATAACGGATTTAGTCCCTCCGAAACTTTTTTAACGG
>BQNB010058360.1:0-14099 GCA_026074375.1 Tanacetum coccineum | reverse complement strand
AGGTTCGAGTCCTGTGGCCTTTCTTTTTGCAAAAACCTTTTTATTCATTTTCTTTTTGAAAAAGCTAAACTTAAAGTAAAAATAAGCAACTTTAATAAAACTACTTTTGTTACAAAACTTAATAATAAGCTAGGAATAAGCATAATCAAGGTGACAAACTTGGCTTTTTTTAAGCTAAGACAAAACTAGCTAAAACTAGTTAGGCTTAAGGACTCAAAAAGCAATTAGAAACCTAAATAAGCTAAAACAGGTAAACATCTAAACCTAATAAGCACTTAAGACTATAAATAAGCAAATAAAATAAGCTAGTTAGCACTGAAAAGCTTAAAGGCAGAAGGCTCAAAAAAGGACAGTTTAGAAGGATTTTTGACAACTTTGAGCTAAATTTATGACCAAATAAGCAAAGTGAAAAATCTAAAAAGTGAAAAAAGGTTGAGTTTAATACTCCAAGAACACATATAAGCAAAATTAAAGCATACACACTAAAGAAATAAGCTAGAAAAGAACTTATGAAAATGACAGGCTACAAACTTGATTTTGGCTTTTTTGAAATGAAAAGACAGATTTGCAGCTTATTTTAAAAGCTCAAAAAGCAAATTTTGAATCTAAAACCTAAAAAAATATGAAGATTGTTACTCAATAAGCAAATTTAAACTAAACTTAAGCTCAATCAAGCACTAAATAAGCTCAAAATCTAGCATAAAATAGACTCCATGTTTGTACTGCTTTTAACCTATTTTTTAGCTAAATGACTATTTGCAGCCTAAGTTTAAGCTTATATTACAATGAGCTTGTGCACTAATTTTCAGACCCTAAATCTAACTTTAACTACTCTAGATTTGTAATTGAAAAGTGACTTTTAACCTTTAAAACTTAAAATAAACACTTTGACAGATTTACACTTAAAACTCACAAAACAATGACACACTTAACCAAAACTATTCTAATACATTTAGAATCAAAATGAAACATAAACAAGTCCTCAAAACAACTTTTAAGCAAATATTAAATACAAGTTGTTTGAATAAGTTGTACAACCACAGATTTAAAGAATTTGTAGCTAAAACCTTAAAATTGATTTTGATACTTTAAAAATCCTTTAAAATAGATTATAAGACCAAGTTTAAGCTTAATAAAGTTAGCTTGATGACCCAAAATAGTTTTAAAACTCATTTGACCCATTTTAGTTCTAAACCCAAACACCCCTTTAAAGTCTGTTTTTCCATTTAAAGCTTATATAAGTCTGATTTTAAGCTAAAATCTAAAATACCAGATATAAAAATTTTTTAAAAACAGATGATGAACAATGGATATTAAGCACAAATAAGCAATAAGAACACAGAGATAAACACTTGAAATAAGCAAATAAGAATGAGCAGTTTTAAGCTAAACTTAACAGTTTTAATGAAAAACATGAACAAAGAAGATTTAAACTATAAGCAAGCATGAATAAGTAATAAACAACATTAATAAGCATAAATAAGCAGTAAAAATGCAGAAAATAAGCAGTAGAATAAGCTAAACAGTAAATAAGCTAAAAAGTGAAAAAGTTAACTTACAAAGCCCTTTGCTCAAAACAAGGGCAATAATGCTCTTAAGAGCTTATCAACAAGCTCTAGCTTGTTTGAAAACAAGCTAGTATGGTCATATAAGCCCTTCCAAGTTTGGCTTATCTTCCAAGTAAGCTGAGGTATTTTTTAGGGGTGGATTTTGATGAAATAAGCTTAAACACTATAAGCTAAGTAAGAGTATATATTGTTTTTGTAAAACAGTTTAAACAAGAGCTTATATGAGCTTATTAATCCATTTTCAAAACTTATAATTCATTAATCATAAAAACAGAATTTAACATAAAAACTCAAAATTTTATTAATACTTAAAACGTTTACAATACTTGAAACAAAAGTTACAATAAGCTGACTAAGAAGTTGTAAAATACAATAAAAAGCTACACTAGATATGATTCCCCTAATGTGTGAAAACACATACTATTTATAGCCGAATTGACTCTAGGACTTTAAGGTGTGTTTCTTCTGTGAGAGGATTTGAGTGCTCTCGAAGCCTTAAATCTTAGCCCTTGAATCCATTTAACTTGATCTCAGCCCTTGATTTATCTTCATGTCCCATCAACCAATAACCATTCATGGGATTGCCAACGTGTCTTGTCTTTTCTTGAGGAGAATAGGTTAAATGGGGTTGTCGGGTTATGGGGAAGAAAAGGTTAAGAGGATTTTGGCGTTTGGTTGCTTGGTAGGACAGGGATGATGAATAGTGTAAGTGGGTTTGGCGGGAAAGGTTTAGGTGTTTCATTTGTAATGAATGTTAGGTGTAAGGGACTAATGGTGTAAAGAGTAAAAAGGGTTGTAGGGACTAACGGTGTAACAGTCAGGGACTAACTATGTTAGTCCCTAAGGACTAACGGTGTAATGTATTTAGTTATACGCTAATGGGCTTGGTTATATAGTTTTGGACTATGCTTTAATTAAATGGAATTTTGGGCTTTTGATTTAATAAATAAGCTTAATGGGTTGACTCAGCCCGTTAACTTGGGTACGGGTTAGCCCAATAAGATGCTTATGTTTTCGGCTTTGGTTTTTTGCGCTCTTTCCAATTCCGTGCTAGGTTTTGTCTGTTTTGGCTTCATTTTGTCTTTTAGTGAATATCCGTTACCTGCACATCATAAATCTCAAAACACACAAATACATTGCATTTTTGATATATTTTGGTCATTTTAGGCTCGTTTTATTAGGTCAAAGGTATGTGTAATTAAGCACATACCAAAATCTCCTATACTAAACTATTGTCGTGTCTTCGCGCAATGCTATAAGTAAACACTTTAGAAAAGTAAGAGTCTTAATTCCCCTCGACTAATTACCTTGAAAAGTAGGTAAGTGATCATCAAAGGGAATTAAAGAATCAATAGCTTTCAAAAGCCCTGTTTTGACCATTTCTATATATCTACACTAATTATCACACATATTTTTTATTTTTCCTTTTTCTTTTTCTAACTAGAATGTCTAGACTTTCGTTATTTTCATAACCTTTAGGGTCATAAACAAGAAGCACTTCAATCCTAAAATGCCCAAAAGGATAAATTCATCGTCCCTGATTTTTCACTTGTCCCAAACCAAGCTTAAAAACGAAATCACCGTTAAATATAAGTTAAGATGCTAACACTACTCATACTTGTAACTTGTGAGCTTTTCACTCCCGACAATTATTATATATTAGGTGAATGTGCTTATTTCGAACTTCAACCATGGATCAATCTTTTTAAGATAATTGCAATATTTTTATGCTTTACGTTCCATCCAAGAATTATGATTTTGAAGGCGAGATCATTCCATGTAGCGACTTTCTTCTCGGCACATCCCAGCCGAGACCGGCTCGGCTTAGGTGACCAGTCTTTTGACACCCCACAGAGAATAGTATCGGAACTCACGGACCTTCGGTTTCTAAAAACTCTTAGGCTTCCTGTTAAATAAACAATTTATTTAGAAAAAACACAACTTAAAACGAAATAGTCTTAGTTCAAAAGCAAATTTAAATTTAAGAAAAAGAGATTTTCCCTATATTTATTAAATCACAAATATTACACTTAACATTAATATAATTATACTTATAACCTCCACCCTTTAAACGAACTGTCACATCGGTATGCGAGCCGACCATGATCCAGTTGTCTTATTTTGGCTTCGGAAATCCTCGACCTTTTTGAAGGCTGCAACATCCGTTATGAACCGGCAAGATGCAGCAAACTTTTATCAGTCTCGGATTATTATTCTTACTAAGGGCCTTATTTTGAAGACTGCCACATCGGTTGTGAGCCGGCAAGAGGCAGTAAACTTTTATTAGCCCACAGTTTTTATTATTACCTCATTTTTTTTACACTTTATATTACCACGATATATAGAGAAAATTTCTTTTTAGAAAATTTAAGTATAAATTTGAACTAAGACTAAAAAGTCTAAAAAATGTTGATTTAAAAAGGACTTTTAACTTGTCTAATTTCCGAAAAGAGCACGTATTATTAGTCCGGTTAGAAGCTTCAGGGAGGAAAAGCCACAAATTACACTTATGAGCTCTTAAGATTTCTAACTAATCCTTGCTTAGCATCTAACTTATAATTAACTCTATCATTTCTCGTTCTTCACAAATTTAAAATCTTTAATAAAAAGATCTGTGAATGCTTAGTCAAGTTATTAAAGGTTAAGGGACAAAGCTAAGAGCTCAACATGCTCGATCGAGTCAAAATTTATTCTTATTCTATCCAGCAGGAAAGTCAACATTGTGACAAAAAACTTATTTATTTTTGAAAAAATTTAAATTTTTTCATTTTTTTGGTATTTTGGTGGTAAAAACGGGATTACGTGAAAACAACGACTGCAGGCACAATCAAATCAATAGATCCCCCCCCTCCATATTAGAACTAAACATTGTCCTCAATATTTTAGGAAAGGTCTCTATGTAAATCTAAAGCCGTTTATTAAGTATGCTCAAAGATAAACGTTAGTCGATAAGATTTAGGATATTGGATTCCCATAATCATGTTAAGGATTGAAGCTCGAGTGGACAAAGGACAAAACCTCGAGCACGAGAGTCTTCATAATCCGGGGTAATCCTGGACATACAACACAAACCACGAAATACGAGAAAGAAAGAGGCGAACCTCCTCACGTCACACTTATTCATTACTACTACTATAATTATATTAGAATAAGCATGGGTTGCCACCCACGAAGCGCTTGTTTATTAATGAGTCACTAAGCTTGACTCGTCCCCGAATTTAGTTTTCCATGGGGAACGTTTGGAGATTCAAGACAACCATGGGTGGTATGTCCCCTCCAAAATAATGTTTGAGTCTATGACCGTTCACCTTGAAGTTTGGCCCGTCGGTTTGAGGTCCCGATGAGATAATTCCAGGAGAAGAGAAGTATGAACTCCTTTAGAAGTGAGAATCCCGGGGTTGAAAACTTTTTCCTCATTTTCGGATGAAAACGAGAGTAGAGTTTCGGACCCGAGAACTTCTTTGTAGAAAGGAAGTTCATAAAGAGTAGGATTAAAATCCTCAAGAATTAAAGAAGCATTAGATTTGGATATCTTCTTTACATTCTTATCTGGTGTTGCTCGAATAGTGACTTCAAAAAGGTTCTCATGAATGAGTATACCCGGATTAAATACTTTGTCCTCGTTATTGGTTGAAGGCAAAGCATCAAACCTCGAAAAAAATCCTCATAGAGAACCTGAGTCACATCGGGGGAATGAATGAAATCACTTGATCAAGGTATCAAGTTCATCAATCAAGAGTTTAGACTCTTTGATTTTATCTTCCTTGGAGTCAAATGGATCATCATAAACATCATCATTGTCGACCAGTTTCAACAAGACGATTATTGACATCATCATATAATGGTGGAGATGAATAATCAAGAGTATGTTCATCGGTGAACATCTCGGGAATGGTATCAACAAGATCGTTATTAGGATCTGCAAGATTACCTTCGTCAATCGAATCCTCGAGAATAGAATCCATTTCCTTGGTAGGATCATGGTTAAGCAAATATTCTATTTCTCTAAGATCTGATTCGATATCAAAAGGAAGATCATCATTTTCCCCGTGAAAATGTAATAAGAGCGAGTTTATCGGCGAACTCCTCGAGCAAATGGTCAGGAGAAGAAGAAGTGGTACTGCCACTTAATGGATTATAAGAAAGAGGGAGAGGAGATGAATGATCATTATTTAATAATTCCTCATTTAAATGAAGATTTCCTTCCGGGTCAAAGTCGGTATCATTACTCCCCGATGGAAATGAATCACTTGCGAGATAAGCTTCGAATTCTTCCCAAATTAAATCACTTTCTTCTAAGGAAGTAAGTGTGGGAGAAGAAGAAACAATAGGGTCCGAAATTGGAGTGGGATTGCCACTCAGATGATTTGTTACAAATAAATCTTCAAGATAATCCTCATATGAAACATTGCAGAAATCAATCATGTTGATTGATATCTTTGTGATGTATGGTTTAAAAAAAGTAGAGAATATCGTTGAAGTGTCATGTCTCATATTCAAGGTTAACTTCACACCGGATTCAACGGAGAATCAATATTCCTCCGTGAAAGTCATCAAATAACGAGCAATTCGTAATAAAGTCTCCCAAGTGAGGGGGACTCGAGATCGCCTCTCATAATCACGATGACAAAAATCAACTGGGGAATGTGAACTTACCGATCGAACAAATACATCTCTTGCAATTCCAGCCGGTACAATTTCCCAGTTAGCTAGTCCAAGTGGTCCATGAGGGGAAATAAGCTCGGTTAAACCTAACTATTTCCAAACCGAGAGTGGCAACAATTTGAATGCTAGCACTTTATGGAGGATTTATTCCTCGAAAGTATATCGTGTCACCCGTCTACTGAAAGATAAAAAAATACTCGTCGCGATGGTGTATTTTTTGTCGTGTGACGATTTACCGTTTGTAAGATATTTTATTTTTAAAAAAGAGGTGGAAAGTGAGTTTTTTTATTTTTGATGAAAAAATGAGTGGCTAGGATTGGTTCATTGGGTTTATGACAAATGTTGGGTCTACATTGATCTTAACTCATTGGAAAGGAGACTTTTAAGCATTTTCTGGAACTTCAGTATTAGAATTAATGCATCAGCAAGAGTGATATTGATGTGTAGTTGTTTGAATATTTGTCAAAACTTATGAATTTGGATTTCATCTTTTTCTTGCTATTTTTCTTGAAGGATAAGGGATATGAGGGTGACGAGGATCCCTTTGGTGCACCATATAATTTCTTAGTAAAGGAGGTTTAGCTTTTTATACAAGATGAGGTAGGACCTTAATGGTATACTCAGCGAGTTCCGGGTCTATTAAAGTCTCCTCTGCACGTTCATCCTCCTCCAGATTAATGAATGGAGGAGGCATAGGAACGGAAGGTCCATCAAGAACAAGACCACTTCGGGTGGTGATGGCTTTCAATTCACCTTTCGGGTTAGCAATGGTGTTGCTAGGGAGAGATCACGTACCCGAAGTAGAAGCGTTCATTCTAGAAAAAGCTGCGATCATGTTTCTCTATGGTTATTGTTTGTTTTAGACATTGAAGCTTGAATCGAAGTTTGCATTTCATTTCTTAACTCATTTTTTCACATATGTTAATTTGAGGCTTGCCATTGCTTTTTTATATTAACCTCATTTATATTCTTAATTTTCTCCAACTCACTTAAAGGTACAACTTGATTTTGTTGAATTGGAGCTTGATAAGATGTATCTTGTTTGAAATTGTTTCCTCGATTATATCCTTGAGGTTGGCTAAACCGGTTTTGATTATTCTGCACATTTGGTTAAGCAAAACCCGGTGGTCAAATTTGATTAGCCACACTCGGAGGACGATAACCGAAATTACCCTGATTGTAGTTAACCGCGGCTGCTGAAACGTATCCTTGAATATTATCCCGAAATTCCAGGAAAGTGTTGCCATCAGCGGTGAGACACTGATAATAAGGATGAGCACCACCGCAAGTAACACAAATTTCCTCAACGGCTTTTACGGAAGCTGGAGGTGGGTTGCTTGAAATTGTTTGAGAATAGCGGTCATGGCAGTAGTCACAACACTTGTTTGTTGATTTACTACATGAGTAAGTTTGGCTATCTTAGAGGAAGAAGAATTAACATCACTTTATTTCACTTGAGAAACAATCAGATTGTTTGTGAATTGCGGACTGGGATCTTGTTTTCGGATATTCGTCAACACATCTTAGTAGTCTTTCCAAAATATTGCCATCGGCGGTAGAATTCAAGATTCTGGCGGCTGGGTTTTAAAGGCATTGTAGAAAAGTATCAAGTTGATGCAATTTTCGGTTAAAACAATGTTGAGGCATGCACGAAGGAGATTTTCTATCGTCCCATGCCTCATTTAAAACGATTCAATCCCCCCCCCCAAAACATGTTGAAAGTTGGAAATTTTATTTCGGAGATTGGAGGATTTGTCGTTCTTGTGGGAGGAAAGAATTCCATTGATGAATTTGGAAAACAAGAATCTTCTAAGATGGAAATAGACGAGGGGGTTCTTTTTCGAGCCAACGACGGGCTGCCCCCGCAAGAGAGAATGGAAAAAAGCGTAAGCTTAATCGCCAAGTTTGGCACATCCTTGTATTTTAATTGTGGAAAGTTTTTGTTAAACCAACGAACTGGGATCATGAGGATGGTCTTTCAAGTCTGAAGAATTGGTCCGAAGTCATCATATTAATGTGTCTTATGCTTGAGCTCGAAATGCTCAGCGAGAATTGGTGGAACCACAATTGCCTCTGCATAACCCTCGGTGGGTGCATGGAGCAATTCTGCCATAGTACGTTGATCGACCATCGTATCTAAGGGAGATTATTCAAGAGAAAAAGGTTGCTTTGAACGTCTTCGCGTTAAGGAAGTTTCGGTTTGTAAGTAGTTGGATTCAGGGAGAAGTTTACCAACTAGATTCGAAGAAGAGAGAGTGCGCAGGCATGCACTGAAGGAAAAGAAATCAAAAATTAAAATATTTTTGGGTCCGATAAGTCAAAAGTTCACGGTAGCTCTTTAGAAAAACGCACAAAGAAGCGGAGGAGCGGGTAAGCGCGAAGCTATTAAAAACCTTCTCCTTTCGTTCATAGGATCGACCCTCCTTATACCTCTCTTATAGTTTGTAATATAAAGGTGAGCCAAAATCACAAGTGACATAACGGTCATCACGGATTGTTTTGTTGTTTTTCAATTTTTTTGGGTACTTTCAATACTTTAGGAAAAGTATTGTTGGTATTTTTAATTTTTATAATAAGAAGAAAATATTCACAAACGGAAAATGATAACTTCACGAGGAAGGGTCTTCAAAAACTAATCTTCAAACGAAACACGATAATCGTAACACACCTCCCCGGCAGCGGCGCCAAAAATTGATCGTCACTTAATATATATAAATATAATATAATATAAATATATAATAAGATAATATCAATTATAGAAGAGTAAGAATTCCGTAAGGCTTTTAAAAAGGAAATTACTTTTAACCAAAGTAAAACCCTAAAAAACCTTCCCGGGTCGTTTCCCGACGAGGCGTGAATGGAGAATCGAGATTAAGTTCGTGATCGCGCGTTTGAATGGTCAATATTGGATTTGGTTTTCTATTTCTACTAATAATATGCTAAAACAAGTAAAGGCACGCTAAAAACGAAAGCAAATAAAGCTAAAACACTAAAAATGATAACGGGATTCAAATCCCGTTCTTTAAAAAAACCAAATTCTAAAATTTTAACCCTACAAATGAAAATTTAATTTTTATAAATCCTAAATGATAAAAGAAAATTTAAAAAAAAAAGAATTATATTTTTTTGACTTTTAATTTATTTATTATGATTTAAAAACGGATTTAATAAAAAAATTAATAAAAAATACTAAACTAATTTGGAAAATTCTTAAAATTCATGAAAAGTACTATGAACTAATTAAAATCTAAGAAAAATAAAATGGGTGAAACAGCTTATTGCAATAAGCTGTAATAAGCAGAAAAGGGCTTATAACTAAAAATGAGAAAACGTGTATAAAAGAAAAATGTGTGGAGGTTATAACGCAAAAGACCCAAGGGCAGAGTGGTGTTGAGTGTGTGTGTTAAAAACGTTGGTTGATGTTGGTTGAGGTCCAGGGTTCGAGTCTTGCTCACCCTGGACTTCCCAATATCCCAATGTTTTTATTTTTTTTGAAAATTTCTTTTTGAAAAAGCTTTATAACTTAAAAATAAGCAACTTTTGAAAAATGACTTTTTATACAAACCACAAATAAGCACGAAAATAAGCTAACAAAAGCTGACAGAATGCTTTTAAAGCTAAAAGACTAAAGGCTTAAACTACTTGGCATTTTAGACTTAATAAACAAAAGAAAAAGCAAATAAGCTAATAACCAACAATAAGCTATACCTAATAAGCACTATTGAACAAGAATAAGCTAATAAAAGGAACTGAAAATTAGCTAAAATGACAGAATCACTTAAAGGCTTTTAAACTAAAAATTCTAGACTAGAAATGCTAAAAAGCTTAAATAAGCTCTAACCTAAACTAATTTAAGCTAAAAGGTCCTAATCCTAACTTAATAAGCAAATCTAAACTAAGTTTAAGCAATCCTAACAGGTTAAAAGCTCAAATAAGCTAATAAGCAATTTGGCCAAAAACTACTAACCAAACAGCCCTAGGGACACTTTTCTAGCTTATTTTTAAGCTAGGAAATGGATCCTTATGGCTTAATGACTTAATGAACAATAAAGCTTATACTATAAGCTACAATAATCAGAAAAGAAAAAGCATTTTGAAAAACAAATAAGCTAGGAAAAAGGCTTATAAAAAGGACAGTTCAGGCTATTTTTAGTTTTTCAAGTTTTTAATAAAAGTTAAAATGCAAAGGAGCATCTTTCTTAAATCCGTAAAATTGTTTTAAAGTTACAAGATTTAGAAGACCATGTTAAACTGATTTTTAAAGATTTAAGTAGAGGTTTTTAAAGGCAGATGATAAACAAGAAATATTAAGCAATTTTTAGCAATAGGAGCTCAAAAATAAGCACTTAAGATAAGCAAACAAAGATAAGCAGTTAAAAGCTCTCTAGAAAACGCATGCACTAAAAGCTCTCTAGAAAACGCATGCACTAAAAATAAGCACTTAAGATAAGCAAACAAAGAGCGAGTGCGCATGCACTAAAAATAAAATAAGAGAAATAAAAAGAAAAATATTTTTGTAACCGATAATCAAACAAGTGTACGATAGCTCTCTAGAAAACGCGCAAAGAAGCGGAGGAGCGGGTAAGCGCGAAGTGTTTTAAAAACCTTCTCCTTTCGGGTCAAAGATCGTAGGATCAACGCTCCTTATACCTCTCTTATAGTTTGTAATCTAAAGGTGAGCCGATTTCACAACTGACACAACGGTTGTTTTTCAATTTTTTGGTATTTTTGATTAGTTAATAATAGAAGAAAATATTCACAAATGAAAGCGATAACTTCACGGGGAAGGGTCTTCAAACACTAATCTTCAAACGTAAACACGATAGTTGCACACACCTCCCCGACAACGGCCCCAAAAATTTGATATACTTAGCTTATTAGCATATATAATAAATACTTAGTATATATTTAATATATAACTAATAGCTAAGATATCAAATAATAAGAAGAGTAGTATTCCGTAAGGTTTTTATGAAAATTTCTTTAAACCAAAGTAAAATTCAAAACCTCTCGGGTTGTGGTCCCAACGAAGCGTGAATTAAAAATCGTGCTTAAGTTCGTGATCGCGTGATTTGAATAATGCAAAGATTTGGTTTTGGATTCTATTTCTACTAATAATATGTAAAAACAAATAAAGGCAAGCAAATAATTAAAGCAATTAAAGACTTAAACGAAAAACGTTAATGGGAATTGAAAAAACGCGACTTAAAACCTAAATTATCAAATTTTAACTCTAAAAATGAAAATTTAATTTATAAAAGTCCTAAATGATTAAAAATAATTTAAAAAAAGGAATTATATTTTTTTGACTTTTATTTTATTTTTTATGAATTAAAAACAGTTTAATCTAAAAATATTATAAAAAATATTAAACTATAAAAATCAGAAAAAATTAGGAAAAATACTTTGAACTATTCTGATCCTAAGAAAAATAAATTGGGTCCAACAGCTTATTAGAATAAGCTATAAATAAGCTAAATAAGGTTGTTAAGCTTAAACTGCAAAAAGGGTATAAAAGAAAAGTGGCCCAAAGGTCTTATGAAAAAGACCCAAGGCGCAATGGTAAGAGTGTGTGTGTGTGTGTGAAGGAGAGGTCACAGGTTCGAGTCCTGTGGCCTTTCTTTTTGCAAAAACTTTTTTTTAATTTTCTTTTTGACAAAGTAAACTTAAGATAAAAATAAGCAACTTTAATAAAACTATTTTTTTACAAAACTTAATAATAAGCTAGGAATAAGCAGAATCAAGGTGACAAACTTGGCTTTTTTTAAGCTAAGACAAAACTAGCAAAAACTAGTTGGGCTTAAGGACTCAAAAAGCAATTAGAAACCTAAATAAGCTAAAACAGGTAAACATCTAAACCTAATAAGCACTTGAAACTATAAATAAGCAAATAAAATAAGCTAGTTAGCACTAAAGGAATTTTGACAACTTTGAGCTAAATTTATGACCAAATAAGCAAAGAGAAAAAGCTAAAAAGTAAAAACAGGTTGAGTTTAAGACTCTAAGAACACATATAAGGAAAATTAAAGCAGACACACTAAAGAAATAATCTAGAAAAGGACTTATGAAAATGACATAGTACAAACTTGATTTTGGCTTTTTGAAATGAAAAGACAGATTTGCAGCTTATTTTAAAAGCTCAAAAAGCAAATTTTGAATCTAAAACCTAAAAACAGATAAAGATTATGACTCAATAAGCAAATTTAAACTAAACTTTAGCAATTAAAACCTCTAAATAAGCTAAAAATCTAATTTGAAAGAGACTACAAGAACTTGACTAGGTTTGACCTATTTGAGCTAATTGACTATTTGCAGCTTAATTTTAAGCTAGCAAAAGAAAGCTGAACCAAAAAATAAGCTCAAATAGATTAAGCTTATACTGAAATAAGCTTGTGCACTAATTTTCAGACCCTAAAACTAACTTTAACTAATCTAAGTTTGAGATTGAAAATGACTTTTAACCTTTAAACTAAAATAAACACTATGACAGATTGCCTTAAACTAGATTTTTAAACTTTAAAAACTAAAACAAACGATTTTTAAACTAAATTTAAGCTTGTTAAAACTAACTTAAAGGGCCAAAAAACAACCTTAGCAGTCTTAACTATTGTTAAGACTGCTTAACCCAAACACCCCTTTAAAAATCAAAACCATGTTTAAGCCTTAAACAGCTTATGAAAAATCTTTGGAATCACAAAACAGATTAAGCACTTGAATTATGAAGGACAGATAAGCTTTAAACACTAAGAGATAAGCACTAAATAATAAGCTATCATGAAAAGTAATTTTTTAAGCTAAAAGGCAAATTTAATGAAAAACATGAACAAATGAAATCTAAACATTAAGCAAACATGAATAAGCCTTAAACATCAATAAAAAGCAATTATAAGCAGTGAATAAGCAGAGAATAAGCAGTAACAATAAGCAAACATAAAATAAGCTTTAAAATGAAATTTGGAACTTACAAGAGCCTTTGCTCAAAACAAGGCTAATTCTTGCTCAAAATAGTTTTTCTACAAGCTCCATCTTATCATAGATAAGCTGGTATGGTCATATAAGCTCTTCCAGGTTTGGCTTATCTTCCAATTAAGCTGAGGTATCTAAGGGTGGAATTTTGGTGAAATTTTCTTAAACACTTATAAGCTATATAACAGGTTATATTGCTTTAGTAAAACAGATTAAACAAGTGCTTATTAAGCTTATCAAAACATTTTCAAACATAAGAATCATTAACATAAGATAGAATTTTCATAAAACTTAAAATTTCATTAATACTTAAAAACGTTTACAATACTTGAAAGTAAATACAATAAGCTGATTTAAACTAAAATAAGCTGAAAAATACAATAAAAAGCTACCCTAGATAAGATTCTATCTCTTTTGCTTAAAACAAGTCTTTATTTATAGCCGAATAGAGAAGCCTCTAGGTCTTTTAGGTGTGTTTCTTCTGTGAGAGGATTTGAGTGCTCTCTAAGCCTTTCCATCTTAGCCATTAAATCCATTGTGTGCTTCTTTAAGCTTCATCATAGCCCTTGATTCTTGTCAATGTCCCATCAGCCAATCACATATCATGGGATTGCCAAGGTTTCTTATCATTTCTTGGGATAATAAGTTAAGGTAGTTTGTCGAGTTGTAGAATAGGTTAAAGATGTTTGTCAGGTTGCAGGGAAGGGGACGGGTGAATAGTATATTTTAGCGGGAAAGGTTTTAAGGTATATTTGGGGTAAAGGGTTAACGGGGTTAAGGGTCAAAGGACTAACGGTGTAAATGGTTAGGGACTAACTGTGTTAGTCCCTAAGGACTAATGGTGTAAAGGTTTTAACAGGAATATTGGTTAAGTGAGATGGGCTTTTGGTTTTGGGCCTA